>JAJONR010003744.1:0-117703 GCA_029582245.1 Solanum etuberosum
CCCCCCCCCCCCCCCCCCCCCAAAAAAAAAAAAAAAAAAACTATGTTTGTTAACCAAGTTTGTTCAATGGTTCGGCGCTTATTAGTAAAGAGGGAGCTCAGAGATTCAAACGAATTAGCCTAAGTGTTTCCCTGGTATCTTTATTCTGATTAGAAGTACAATTACTTTCACCATGCAAATATCATATGCTTCATATTTCTTTCTGTTTTACTTCAAAATAAGCAGGACTTTTCCTTTATTTCTGAAACCCAATTTGATGATTGGAATGGTGACCAAATAAGACCAATCTGAAAAACTAAAGAATTCAATACACACGAAAAAAAATTCCAATTATCACCTCAAAAGTACAGCTCTCAAAAGTTTTTTATGCTTGTTAACTAAGCATTGATATCTATACCAAACAAAGTACCACACTAGCGGGGTTAATTTAAAACCTGCAGGAGATTTAGTCAGATAAAAGTGAAGAGCAATTAAGGCAAACTACCAGCAATTCAAAATCCAAAGATCCATAAATTTCTAATAGACCCAATATAGTACGACTGTACGAGGAATATACCAATTTAAACACTTACCATGATTCTGCATGGCCGGGAACATCAACTTCTGCCATAACATTGATACCTGTGTAGGCAACAGTTTTGGAATTAGAGAAGGACTAAACATTCTTTTTTTTACTTATCAAGAAAAGTATAGATGCATTGCGTTAACCAACAACCAAAAAACATTAGATGAGGTAATGAAACATTTGCATAGACTTCAAAGATGTCACATACCTCTCATCTTTGCAAAGCTTCAATTGATGTGACATCATGAAGAGAAGAAACAAGGAGAACTCTGTCAGCATCAGTTTATAATAAGGGAACATCTAAAGAGAAGCCAAAAACAGAACAAACAACTGAAACAGATGATAACGTAAAAGAATATTATAGTTCTTTGTATCATTTATTCTGGGAACTTAAACAATATCCAGAACAATTAATTGAATGGAAGCATAGATATTGAAATTAAATAATCAAAGACAATGAAAGGATAAGATTGTAACTTTAAGTTCATAGTAATTGTTCAATGAAACACTAGAAGAAGACTCTCTTTGAAAGTTCCCCAATTGATTGATAGCTCTAACCAATTCTCCAGATGGTACAAAATGATCCGGTTAATGTGTTGAACTAAATTTCATAATAAACTTTTTGATCAAATTTAAGTATTATAATGGTATCCATTACTTGGTGTGGTCAGATTTGCACGTAAAACTAGAATATTGATCCAGTGTAATATAAGTAATTCACTATTGTTGGTTCCTCTAAAACCATACAACCAATTGTTTAGAATAATACTACATATGGTTTTCTAGTAGCCACTTGAGATGAATATTTTAACACCTCCAGCCGCCGCCCTCTAAGAAATATGGAGCAAATGCTCAAAGTATATGATTCACCCTGGGGACTTTATTTAAAACTCATAGGCAATAAAAGGAAAAATCCAGTGTTTTAAAAAACTCCTCGGGGCTCGCCCTAGGGCGGGGCTCTAGCAAAACGCCCCGAGACTCAAGTGTGGGGCTTAGTTTTGTAAGACTTACGTCCTAAGCGCCCGACTGTACGCTCTAAGCACGCCCAATGCTCGAGGCTCGCCTAACAGATCTTACACAAATTATGAGTTAAAATATTTAATTAACATTGTTGACCCTCATAATTCTTGAATAATTGAATGATACTTAATAATTTTTAATCTATAGATATAAGAAGATTGAGAATAACTCAAATAACAAGTTTTAGTATCACATATTTCCTATTTGGTAACACTGTGAAAGTAATTACATATTACGTAACATTTCTTTTAAAAGTACGTTGCGAAATTTTACTTTTTCACTTATCATTGGTCTTCATGGTTTTGTCATATGTCTCAAAATTATTATATTTTATTTAGCTATTTGAAAGTAATTTTATTTTTATTCATGATGGAGTGATGTTTTTATTATAATACTAGTAAGGTTATTAATTATTTTCTTTTAGGGGGTAAATCGTATAGTATAATAAAAAATATTTTTGACAAATAATGATTCTTTTATTATTAGAAAGTTAAGATATTAGATTATTTATACTTGTATAATCATGTTAGAACTTTTATTTTCTATTAGTTTATTTGATCATATTTGTAATTATTTCAAACTATTGATTTATTTTTATAATTTTATGTTATTATATTATTATACTATATTATAAATTAAAAATTTAAAGATCCATAAGGCTTACGCCCCACGTCTCGAGGCTTACGCCTCGCCCTATACTAAGTAAAACGCCTCGCCTCACGTCTCCGCCTTTTAAAACACTGGAAAAATCACTTAGTTTTTGCGCTCAAGGTTACTGAAAAAGGTAGAGGGAAATCCTTCATACCAAAAAGACTTCAAATTATCTGAGCTGGGGAAGAAAATTCTTACTCAACAATATCAATGGCATCCTCGACAGTGTAGCGTTCCCACTTTGTATATGCCCCTTTCCACAAGTTTGGGTAAGAAGGCACTTCTAGAGGAAATGACTCTTCATCTATGATGTGCCAGTGGAGAACATTCTACTGATTCCAATCAACAATATCAGAAATAAGAAATTGCTCATTTCAAAAACTGGATCAGTAAAATAGGATTCAACAACTTACAAGTTTAGCATAGGACATAGATTCAATAATTTGCTTGATAATTTCAATTGGCAAATAGTGCCTTGATGTATCTGCAGAATAATACAACAAGTAGATCAGTTAGTGCTCTGCAAAAGGCAACATCCGGATGTTTGACTCATTTTCAGAAGTATGATGAATTACATATTAGTGACCACCAAGTCAATAAGAGTGCACGGCAAAACTGTACAGCAACTAAATCCCAAGAATTAGCTGTATCAGTACAAAAGATTGGATCTTACCTAACAGAAGACCGCGATATGCAAATCTGGGCTTGTCTTGAATAAACCATGGAGCCTTATGAATTTGCACTGTTTTAACCCCGTAATCAAAATTACATAACTGACTCAATGTCTGCATAAAAGGGTTTGAGTAAACTTTTTGTTATCAGTGAGGATATGAAATTAACAGTCATGAATCCCTAATTCCACTAAGATAAACCGTAGTGGCAAAAATCCCTGTCCACTATGATAAACCATATTCATTTAACATACGTACCTCAAGTCCTCTTAGTGCACCATAAACAGAATTTGCCTGCAGTGTTGACGAAAAAATTATTCATGTACTTCTAGTTATAGGAAGCCATGCTACATAAGAAAAGTACATGGATAGGAAAGAAAAAGAATACTAGAAAGTTCTAGGTAAAGCATAGTGTTTTACATTTCACTAAGGATGAAAATACTAATAACTACAACATGTTCTGCTTCTTTATTAGAAACCATTCTCTACATTCTTCCGACTCCTTAAATGTCTACCTACTAATATCCTGTCAGCTCTTCTGATTCTTCAGATACGTCAGAGATCAACTTATGTTAAGTAGAGGGGGCGAATCATTCTCTACATCCTAAGCATTAGACACATTCTTTAACTACCATGGAGATTTTGATCTAGTTCTACTTCCTATTTGGTTAAGTTTTATATCACATTCATCAACATCATCCTACTGTATGCTACAAAACATAGCTTCTCCAATTGAGAGTTTGTGGGCAGGAAAAGAATTTTCAGCACAAATAGAACTTATAGCTCAAATTACTTTGAACAAGAAATAAAGAAAAGTTCCACCACATCAATGTTGATAACTTTACCTCAATCGAGACTCCCCCGATAATTGACCGTTCATTGCTCTTCGTCACCAATAACGAATAGCTCTCATCAACGCCAAGTTGCAACTGAGAAAAAAACGATGCAACAAACCAATAAAAATCATTCACATTAAGCATCGATTCGTTCAAGTTGTTGCAAATATAAATAAACATGTCTCCTCTATCAGCAAAAACGTTTAAAATAAGGTCATTCACACAACCCAACACGTATGAGATCAAAGGTCCAGAATTCAGGTATTAGGCCATATGAAATGTCATGTCTCAAAATGTAAATAGAAAAAGAAAAAAAGACACGTATAAGTTCTATACACTCAATAGTATAAAAAATATTTCCACAATCAGGTCTTTATAAAGTAAGTACACGTAAATCTCTATAATAAAGCACTAATTGGTAATACTCTAAAAACAATTAATCTGCTATCTCAGCTTAAAATTCTCTACACTGTCCGTTTACATAACTTATGTCTGATAAAAAAATCGTATCTTTGGAGAAGACAGTTCACACAATTCAACACAATATGTAGAAAAAACACTACTGACTTCTTCCCATATGTCGAAGCCTTGGTGGACAGAGTTACCCCATACCATGAAGTCTCGGGTTCAAATCCCAACAGAAGCAAAAACACTAGACATTAGTCGAGGTGCGAGTGAGCTGTCCGGACACACAGTTCTAATTTGGTTTCAATTCATATAACTTAAATCCATTAAATATCATATCTTTTGAGAAGAGTTCACGCAATTCAACACAATATGTAGCAAAAACACTACATATTTGAATATTTCTCATTTGTCCAAGCCATAGTGAACAAAGTTACCCGATATGATGTCTGACGTCCAAGGCAAAAACACTAGATGATTTCTTCCCATTTGTCCAAGACTTGATGGACAGAGTTATCCTCATTATTTACTAGTAGGAGGTAGCAACTAGCCTCCACCACGATTATTTTAAAAAAAAGTAATTACATGTAATTGGTAATCTAAGCAACACTTTTAAACAACTTCAATCCATAAAAATCATATCTTTAGACTATACATTTCACACAATTCAACACAATACGAATCCCAACATTAAGATAAACCATAAAAAATTACCTCATCGTTATCGGAATGAACAATGACGGTAACCTTACTGACGTCAAAATATTCACCAGATTTAGCTAACTTAGCAGCATGCTTAAAAATAATCTTCTTATATCTCTCAAACGCTTCTTCAACAACAACTGATCCACCACCACTACCGCCATTTCCGGTAAAATCAAGTGTCAAATTGGGATCAACAGTGAGCATATCGTTACCGGAAGTGAATTGAGCCGGCAACGGCCATAGATATGTGAGAGATTCATCGAGCTCTATACTGTGATGATGCGTTGACTTTATCGAACGAGCGTTGACCAGTGAGAAAATGGATATGGAGAAGAAGAAGAAGAAGGTTTTGAGTAGAAATTGAGAAGAATTGAGGGTTGAAATTGAGGGCATTTTTTTTTGGAGGATGAAATTGAATGAATGATTTTTGGAATTTTTTGGGTGTAGTATATGTGATATTGATATGATTTTGGGGTCAATAATTTGATGACTAATCATACCACATATATTTTAAAAAATAAATCATATTCGAGCTCCGAAATTCATATTGGAGTTTTAAATAGGATTCAAATTGGAAACCTCTTATGGTGCTCTTTATATGAGGATAAACTTAAATTTGAGACTTCTAATTAAAGTTGGAGTAATCCTATCAATGCCCTACTATTCATATTGGTCATACCATTTATATTTCACGAGGAAGAATATTATTATATAATGATTTTTATTTTAAAGTGTAATTTCATAAGTGAATTTTAGAGAGAAAAAATGACGTTTGCGATTTATTTCAAGAGTAAGAGTAAATTATGTAATTTTATGAGTGAATTTATATATATATATATTTGTGATTCAAATAATTTGATGGAAAAAAGGGTGTAATGGTGAAAGCATAATGATGATTTTTATTTTATTTTTTGTGATTTTTTATTTTTTATTTTTTATTTTTTGAAATTTTGAATTGAAGTGTAAAGGTTAGTGGTTGGGTCAATTGAATGAGTGAAGAAGGTACGGTTTTGTCATTGTTCGTTCTTCTTTTTCCTTTTTTAACCGTTGGCGGTATTTGTCCTACGTTTATTTATTTATTTTTAATTGTAAACATTATTTATCAAGATCGAAGCTTATTATTATGCTAAAAGTTATAATAGATAGTAATAATAATTTTATTTTGGGAAAAGAGACAAATATATCCCCTGAACTATCGTAAATGGTTTGTAGATACCCTCAGTCATATTTTTGGGACATTGGTGCCCCTACCGTCCAAAAACTAGAGCATATATGCCTTTTATTCTAACGGAAGACTAAATAGGGACACGTGACACAATCTTATCCGTCGATCCGATATTTAATAAATGTCGGGTCAGTGGATAAAATTATGACGCGTATATGTCCGTTAGTATAAATGGTATATATGCTCTAATTTTTGGACGGCAGGGGCACCAATGTCCTAAAAGTATGACGGAGGATATCTGCATATCATTTACGATAGTTCGGGGTATATTTTATTATTTTTCTCTTTTATTTTTAACTAAGTCCATCAAACAAAGGCCTATTCAATTATGACTCTAACCTGAATACGCCAGCTCCTTTGTGAACCTTGCCATTGACATGATATTATCGTTACCCAACAATCATCCTCTTGGTATCTTATTATTACTGCTCCTTTTGTCCCTGATTATTTTTTCACTTTTTTTCTTTTTAGTTGTCTCTAATTACTTGTCTATTTTGACAAATCAAGAAAGAACATTTTTTTTACTTATTATACCCTCAATTAATTACTTTGAAAAATGTAGAACTTCTTGAAAAATTTTAAGTTTTTAATTCATCCACTTCATAATTAATAGGGGTAAAATGATAAACTCACTATATAATCATTGTTTTCTTAATAGATGTGTCAATTCAAAAGTGAACAAATAATTAGGGACATGAGGAGTATTATTATAAAATAAAAAAAGACATGATAATTGTTATGACAAACAAAAGGTAAATACAAGGGTTAAAAATAGACGACATATATTATATTTTCAAGGGTCAATTCAATATGCTAAATTAAACTTGAATGAAATTTATATAAATCCTACTAGTTTAGAAGCTAATTACTTAGATATATTATAGTTTGCAATATTATGAATCTTACTAAATTTTAGTGCGTCCGAATACATTTAAATACATATATCTCGGGATACGTGATGTCAAAATTAAGTGTAATTTATTATATATACATTGTATCTAAGTGAATTCGCATGTATGTGGAATACATAACAAATCTCGTTCGCCTCCCTCGCTTTCCACTATCCTATTTATTTGATATCTCAAATACATGCGAATCATACAAAATACTTCCCTCCCTCCCTATCTCGCTCGCATCTTCCCCTATTTTAGCGTATCTGATAGCAAAAATACATGTATTTAAATATATCTTTTTCAATATATGATAGAAACTCTTAATAGTAGTAAAAACGTAAGATTTTGAAAATATAGATAAGAATATACATGATACTTGATAGTAATGCCTAATTATGTAGTTTCTCCAACTTGAATTGATTCGATAATTCAATTTTCGATGATTTATGTCCTCTCCGGGGTAAAGACCCAATAACAAGCCCAACCCAAATGTCGAGCCCAATGTCCCAAAATCCCAATCGATAAGAAAAAACAGTCTATCTTCTCCTTCTAGAATTGATTCTTCCTTCCTTCCACGTCTCCTCGCTGCGCCTCTCAGTCGCCGTTGATACGGCGACCTTTTCCGGTGGTGGTCGGTGCTCCGGCAGCGTCGGATTTCTCGTATTGTTCAGGTAAGCTTATTTGCTTTTATATTTCTCTGGAGATAAAAAAAACTGATAGTTGTAGTAAAGTAATGTTGTTGAATCTGTTATTTGAGCCTTTATGAGTTAAATTTGAAGAAAGGTCATATTTTTTTTTCATTTGAATTTTTTTTTAAAAAAAATTGGCAATTAGAACAGTTTCCATTATCAAAATTGGGAATTTGTATGACTAGAGACTAGGGATAGAAATTAAGTTGGGCACGTCTTTTGGACGATGGAGGAATCATGGATCCTTATAGTATGGTCCACCGAAAAGGAGCCTTAGAATAGTGCTGAAGGTATCGATGTACTATAATCTTTAGGTAATGGGTTTGAGCTGTGCGTTGAGTAATGATAAAGTTATCTTCGTGTGACGTATAGATAACACGTTCGAGGTGTGGAAGCAGTTACTAGTGCTTGCATTAGGGTAGACTGTCTACAACACACTCCTAAGGGATCGACCCTTACCCGAACTATGCAGTTGTTTGAAGTGCCCTTTTTCCAACATTTGACATAAATACTTTTCACCTGATGATTAAACTGAGTGTTTCAGTCCTTATATTCTTGTTGAAGTTTTGCTTGTGTAATAATTCATTTCTTCCACAAATGCTGTAGAAACAATACTGCCTTAGCGACATTAACAATAACGTTTATTCCCATCACAGTTCAAAGCTAATTTGTCCCCTTTTAGACTGTATAAGTGGTATGGATCAGTAATTAGTCTATGAGCAGAATTTTCTCACTTGCTGGTCGAAGAAAGTGATTTTAGGATATTAGTGTTTAAATCCTGCATTTCCAAAATAATTCTTCCTTTAACATTGGTGAAGGGCGAGTAGCACTTCTTGCTTCTGGCTTAAAGGTGTAGGGCAATTTCACTTTCTTTTGTTTTACGATGATTGGGACAAGTTTGAATGTAAACCCACTCTCTTTTTATGGACAATGGGTAGTTGGTGCATTAATTGGAAAAGTACTAGTGTCTTCACTCAATATTGCAAATAGCTGTAGTTTATATCTTTTGAAACCTTGAGGCTTCTATTAGTGAAAACATTAAGAAAGGGGTATGTGCTGGTAATTAGTTCATAAAGTTATACTACAGGGACACAAGAAATTTCTTCTTCCAAATAACAACAAACTTCAACTTCCTATTTTATTAGACTCTCCATTTTGTGTAATTATTGATGGTAAAACTTCCAGCTTTTGGATTTGATAGTCAATCAGGTTTATATGCATTTTCTTCGTTTAGACAAGGGTGCTTCAAATTTCATTGAAATGTTTGGCTCAGTCCGCTTGGTCTTTAACCTGCATTGCAGTGCATTTACAGTGCCGTGTGCTTTTCTTCTCTGTAGATTTTGTCAAAGGGCTTGAATATGATCCTAAATGGATATTCCTTGAGGTCTGGGGGTATTTGTAAGCCTTACAAGGCATGTAGCTCCAAGTCCTATGGATCTGCATCGTCATGCATCCCGCTGCCGCCTTCCAAGGTTATAGTCGCATGTGTTAGACGTTCACCGGCACCTCATCAGTATCCAGTATCCTGCTCCAAAGGTGTGTATGAGTTCTTGATGGTGATCCTTTTGCATGTCATTATTTTTTATTTTGCACTTCTGAGTTGAAATAAAAACATTATTGATTTGGTGTTTGTTGTTGCATCATCTGCATGACTGCAACTGAACTAGATTGATATTTGGTTTCTTAATGAGGTCATTAGGCTACTGTTCTTTAGCTTGAGATAGCTGATTTTAACCGAAGCATAGATCTGATTCTTATGTTAGTTCTGCCTAGCTACTTTTGTTTTCAGTTAAAGGAGGTTTGAATTTGAAATTTTCAGATTTCTGCGCGTGTAAGTGCATTTTTTATCTTTATAAAAACATATTTGCTCTTAGTAGGTCTTATTCATTCCTATCTTGTACATTGTCTGAAAATCTTTAAAATGTTGTTAAATTAAAGATTCCTGTGAAAATGACATTTTATCACTACTTTACTCACTACCACTGCATGATGACTTCTAAAGACATTCAATTAAGGATTCCCGTGAAGACTTTTCATCACTACTCTATCCAATAGCACCAGACAACCACCGGCCTCTACCACATATCCACAACCGCCAACAACCACCACTTACTACCTTCAATGTTAGTTACCATTGCACAGCCTCCATGTCAATCAGCTCTACCATCAGCTACCTCCATAACCAATCAGCAACACCAACCTCCTTCTTGTGACTATTACCTACCACCTCCACCACCATCACCACCAACCACATCCATTACCAATCACCTCTACCACCAGTCATTGTGAACAACCACCATTTCCTTCCACTGCCAACAACCACTATCGGTCACAACTGCATAACAATCACCTTTGGCCACAACCAGATACCTATTCACCAGCCAGGAATGCACGACCGCCATCATCGGCCACCTCCCATCAACCAGAACAACCACCTACTGCCACCTCACAAGTCAGAACTATCACAATTGACCACTGTTGCTGGATTTCAAAGTGTGCTTCTTAAAACAAATAATTTTATAATACCACGTAAGTTAAGCTTTTTTCTAATACTTTGTTGATATAATATTTAAACAATAATTATTGTTTATTTGAATTGTATATTTATTAGAATTTAAATAAAGATATATTATATCCATTCAGATAATGAGAAACAAACAGTCTTCATCATCCCGTCTTCAGATATAACATCTTAATCATCAGATCCAGAAATCTTTTAATCATAAAAAAGAGCTTTGAAATGCCTCATATGCTTCAAGCTCTCTTGTTTAGAAATAAGCCATGTAGTAGTTTAAAGCCTCATTTAGAAATAAGCCATGTAAAAAATAGAGGTTTAAGGGGGTACAGGAGGGCATACGTAGTAGTTCTTTTAGAGGATTTGGTGTTATAAGAACCATGATTGAGGGAACAAAATGGTCAACAGATCATTAATCCAAATACCTGATATATCTTATCCCTACAAGTTTATGGTATAATTATTTTCTGTTGGCTCTATTAGTTTAAAGATTTGAAGCTAGTTTCTCTATTATAGTTGTGTTGTCATTGCAGGATTCAGCTTCCTTGATCTTTCTTCTGCATCATCACTTCTTTCAACTGGTGAATATGGTGGTCTTTCTAATGCTATACCCCAGTTACCAAGGCGAAGCCAATTGTCCATGACCCCTAGAGCATCGAAGGATGTCCCCTATAGTTACAGATTCCCTCCGATGACCAAAAAGCCGAGGTGGTGGTGGAGAACCTTAGCATGCCTCCCTTACTTGATGCCACTTCACGAGACTTGGATGTATGCTGAGACAGCATATCATCTCCACCCCTTCTTGGAAGATTTTGAGTTTCTGACATACCCTTTCCTCAGAGCTATTGGGAGATTACCGGGCTGGTTTTTAATGGCGTACTTCTTTGTTGCTTATCTTGGTGTAGTGAGGAGAAAGGAATGGCCTCATTTCTTTAGGTTCCATGTGGTAATGGGGATGCTACTCGAGATTGCCTTGCAGGTTATTGGGACTATAAGCCGTTGGATGCCACTCGCGGTATATTGGGGCAAGGTTGGCATGCATTTTTGGACCGCCGTTGCGTTTGCCTATCTGTTCACAGTTTTAGAGTCCATAAGATGTGCACTTGCTGGGATGTATGCTGACATTCCATTTGTGTGTGATGCAGCTTATATCCAAATACCTTATGATTAATGAAAGCCAACATATAGGGTCCTTGTACCTATGTTATTCGAACTCTCCAAAAATGTTGCTGCACTCGTGTTAGATCCGACACACACCCATCGATTTTATTGAAGAGTCCGAGCAACATAGCTTTGTACACATGAAAAATCATGTTTCTTATGTCTTTTTGATAGAACATCAACACAAAGGAAATCTTTTGTGTAAACTGAGTTATTTTATTTTCAACCTTGTAAGATCATCAGATGACTTGTTTTGCTACCTTCACAGCCTAGTAAATGCTCTTGTCTTGTGTACATATAAGAGTACTAAATTTGAATTTTATCTTTTAATTTTTTTTTGCATATTTATCCACTTTGGATATACGGTGTCCGAAGCTCAGGCAAAAATAGTTGGACTTCAGTCATATATGACCGAGGTTAAGTCATTTTTGCCTAAACACCGGATAGAAATGGTTGAAGGCAGGCAAAAATGATTGGAGCTTCAGTTATATATAACTTCAAATATTGCGTTTTGATTTTATCAAGTTTGATTTCAGACACGGTATATATAAAGTGATTATATAAACAATTTTTTTTAAAAAAATATAAACTAAATGACGATATCAAAACAAGCTGCTTTCGTGGAACTTTTGCTACAAATTTCCACTACAAACTAAAGAAAATAATATTTGGGATATGGCTTATATCATGGCTAGTAATAGGCCATCGTCACTTAACAACGTATGAATAGTTCACTTAATTTGAAAATAATTTTGTCAATAGCTATTAGACTGGTGGTGGTCTCCCCAATGACACGAAAGGATTTATATTGTGGTCCATGGGGCGTTGAAGCAATGATAAATTTATTTTTATGATTTTTAGGTAATCGATTGGAGTCGTGGAAACATTATTAATGCATTGGAGCAATAATAAATCTATCTCCTTGTGACTTTTAGATAACAGATTTGAACCGTGGAAGCAGTCACTAATGCTTTTATAAGAGTAGGCCATCGAAAACTCATCAAGATCGATTTTTTTTTGTGTCTTGTTTGTTAACGTTGGATGTTTTGTGCGTCAATTTACTTACACTAAGCTATCTACAACACATCTTTTGAGAATCGATCTTTTTCGAAGCCTACTAACGCGACATATTTTTATGCGCTTCAAACAAAATGAAGACCCCACCACATGGTTCTATGTCAATCTCCTCGGAATTTACGTTAGGTGTTTTTTGTTACCCAAAAGAAAAAAAAGTCTACTCTTTATGTCAAAATCAACAAGGAACCATTTGATTGACGCTTTATAATGATTAGTCTTTGCCTAAAAATTTTAATTACGATATACGATAATATTGAACGCAGAGGCGGATCTACATGAAGTTCAGAGTTCATCTGAATTTTCTGAATCGAAAAATTATATCGTATATATAGGATCAAATCTGTACTTTATGTCTATATATTTAATATTGAACTCCCTCAACACAAGTAATTATCATATGTGTAATTAAACTATTTAAAGATAAAAATAGTCCTTTTTAAGTAAGTAAATTTTGATTTTTTAAAATAAAAATAATATGTTTCCAAATTTTTAGGAAGTTAATTTATTTTAGATAATTGAGATTTTTATCACGCTTATACGAGACTACAATAATAACATATTCAACATAAAATTTAGCAAAGGTGAAACTGATTGCATACTTTATTTCTATTTTCATGAGATTTTAACCAAACTTTTAGGTAAGAACATAGATGCATTTAACACAAAAATCGTAAAAAAGTAAGCTTTTCGCTTAATTGCCTTTTAAAAACTTGATCAAGTACAAATTACTCCTTTAATATTAACTAAATATATTCTTAAAATTAAGTTATCAAATACTCCCTCCGTCTCATTTTATGTGATACTTTTCGTATTTCGAGATTCAAACAAGTCTATTTTTGACCGTAAATTTTTCATAAATCTTTTAAACATTTTGAATTATCAATTATTGTGACTTATAATACTTTTTACGTAGTTTACAAATATATAAATTTCATTTTTTTTTTTTGATGATTTCATGCACAAATTCCTGGTTAAATTTAAACTGTTTGACTCTCGAAAAACGAAAAAATGTCACATAAATTGAGACATATGGAATATTTTTTCAAAATTAACTTTTCAAAAAAGCACTTATTATTTTCTAAAAAAAGTTCAACACTATATCCTCCTTCCACGTGTCATGATCTCTCCTACCTCATCAGCCAGCTCAGCAACCTAAATAGGTCCCACTGACACGTCATTATTATTCCAACCAATAAGATAGCGAGTAGAATCACGCTCCGTAAATTTAGAAGAATTATCAGTTCCACTTTTTCGGTTCAAAAAAAGTTCCGCCACAAGCTGTACCACGAGGACCACAACTACCTCACCTATATCCCTAAAATACCCAAAACACCCTTCTATTTTCATCAAATTTACTCTACTCTGCCATTCCTTACAAATAGTATTCATTACAAGTTGGCCAGTGTTTTTCTTTTTTTCATTTTCACGGGAAAAATGTTGGAATTAGTGCCTCCCGACGGCGATCACGGCGGAGAATGCGGCGGCGAAGAACAGCTGTTGTTGATGGAGACGAACAATGTCGACCGGTCATGGAGGTTGAACTTCGATGAACTACGGTTATCGTCTGAGAATAAAGAGAAACCTCATCCTCATGGATTACATGATTGTCTCGGTGTATTGAGTAAATTTCTTTTAACTTTCACTTGTTCTTCGTCGTTGTTGAGTAGTTTTTTGAGTGTTGATTTTTGTTTGATTAGTTGTGTGGTTGTGTTAGATTGATTGTTAGTGGAGTGAATCGAAAGGAAACGTGTTTAGGTAGCTGAATTTAACTAATTAGGGATGGATGAATAGTTGATTTTGATATGTGCTTAGGATGAACTGTAGTTATCGTCTGAGAACAAAGAGAAGCCTTCTCGTAGCCTCTATGAGCTCACTGGTTCTTCGACGTAGTCGTGATTCACTTTTTACTACTCGGAGTAGATTTTGTGTTGTTTTTCTATTGATTAGTTGTATTAGGTTGATTTGTGAGAGTAGTGAATCGAACAAGAGTTGCTTACGTAGAGCGGAATGTATTTAGAGGATTTATAGAGCTGATTTCAACTAATTAGGGATGGAGGAATAGTTGATTGATTGATATTCTTTTGTGCTTAGGACGAGCTGCAGTTATCATCTGAGAACAAAGAGAAGCCTCCTTGTGGCCTCCATGATTGTTAAATTTCTCCAGCTCTGTAAATCTTCCATATAGGTTGTTGTGATTCACATTTTACGACTCGGAGTAGATTTTGAGTGTTGTTTTTCTATTGATTAGTTATATTAGGTTGATATAAAGAGTAGTGAATCGATGGAGACTTGTTCAGGTAGAGTGGAATGAATATGGTGGAATGAATATGGAGGATTTATAGAGCTGATTTCAACTAATTAGGGGTGGAGGAATAGTTGATTGATATTCTGTTGTGAAATTTTTGGGGGACTCTTTTATACATCAATTTGTTGCCACGTGGGTCCAATTTTTTGAAGAACAATAAGATTCTTGTATGGATGGCTTAAAATTTGCAGAAGATGTTAAGCAATATTTTGTGCTTTTTTTGATTGTTCTGTGGACTATTGAACATGCTTGATGCCCAGTTCAATGGTTTAGAGCAAATTGGCATATTATGTATTTAGAGGGATGATTCTTTTTGGATGGTTAATGTAATAAGAACATATGCTTTTGAGCTCAAATTTAATGTGTTCATCACTTAAGCTAGTGAAAAAAAGAAGGGAACTTTAGTTGAGTGCACTCGGTAGGTAAGTCTATTAAGGTCATGAGTTCAAGGGATCCGTTAGTTTCCTCAATGTCTCTGCAGTTCTTAGGTCAGTGTAATAGAACATGTGTAGTTGGGTGTGTGTGTGTGTGTTTGCTTGCTTGTGACATGAGCCAGTCAATAGATTGTTTCGAGAGGCTACTTTCACATTTTCTGTTGAACTGTTAAATATGGCCACGAAACTGTAACTTTCGGATTTATATTGGTACTTCTAAAATTTGTTATCAACTTTGATTAATTGATATGAGTGGTTTCATCAGCTCTTTGGGTTAGTACTTAGAGGAGGCTATAGTGCTCTATAGAGATGCATGTAGAAGGGACGGCTTATCACACTTTGTGTTTTTATCTTTGGTGCTTACAGGTCAAGAAGACAACATTGCCGTGTACTACCAGCAACAGGTGGAAATGCTCGAGGGCTTCAATGAAATGGATGCCTTGGCTGATCGTGGTTTTGTACCTGGGATGTCAAAGGTTTTGATAGTTTTTATCTGCTTTTTCTATATGTATAAGACGATCTTCTATATGTATAAAACCAATCATTTGTTCCTTCTCTGTATGCAGTCATTCTTCTCTTATTATATATAACTTGAAGGCCTGATCTTTTAATAATAATAAAAAAAAAGAATGACTCGAAGCATAGACTGACAAGGTCAATTAATTTGTTTACAGGAAGAGAGGGAAAAATTGGCCAGAAGTGAAACAACTGCCATTAGGATATCAAATATTGCAAACATGGTTCTCTTTGCCGCTAAAGTATATGCATCTGTCAAGAGTGGTTCATTGGCCATCATAGCATCCACGTTGGATTCACTACTTGATCTTCTCTCTGGTTTCATTTTATGGTTTACAGCTTTCTCCATGCAGACACCAAACCCGTATCAATATCCTATCGGAAAGAAACGTATGCAGCCTTTGGTTAGTGCCGCTGCTTCTATTCTCCAAGGCTTTCCTAAGCCTTTAATTGGGGCAGTTTGCATTCTGCACTTGTCAGTTGCTATTGGCTAATGTGCATGACTGCATAAAATAACTATTGCCTTGCTTGTTCATGCAATAAAAGTTGTCTAACTCTAACAAGGTAATTGTACTATGCATTCTTGTGGCATTTGATTCTAGAGGGACCTTAAACACTTCCTCTTCTATTTTTAGTTGATGCTCATGGTAAACCTTAATATGCATTTTGTTTGTTGATGCAGAGGAAACTTAGCCTTCTTCTTGAGATCAATCTCTAATCATGTAGTCCAGAAACAAAAGGAAAATTTCCATCTAAAGTAAAGAACCACGAGAAATGCTAAGATAATTCATCTAAGACAAATTAAATGAATTACAATAACAATCTATCTGATATTAACCAACAACAGAATGTAGAAGTTGAAGAAAAAATGTGCAATATTTTGATAATGACCTGTAGCAGACAGCTTACACGACTACAATATAACCTACAGATATTCAAATCTTCAGTATCACTTTCTCCAATTGTTGTCTTCTTAGTGTACCTTCAGTGGAGAACCAAACCAGTACGTTGCTGAGACAGAAAGAATGGTGAGAGAATATAGGTGAAGCTGGGGGAAGGCTACTAGGCAAGGGAGGGAGGGAGGAGAGATGAGAAAGACAAGACCAGAAGGAAAGGCCGCATAGAGATTGAAGCTGATTTGTCATAGTGAATTTAGTGAGATGCAAAAAAACAGACTGTGGCTGACAGTAAGAAGAATGAAAGGGGGTGATTCTGAAGGAAGATATGAAGTGTCTATTAGTAATTTGACAATATTTAGGTGCTTTGTTTGTACTGTGGGGAGGATGAAATACGGTCTATTACCTGTTTATGGTCTGTGGTGGAAACTGATGCTTCTAGCTACCCATATGCACCATTTTCTCACATATCAGGTTAGTATTGATAGCCATAGTGTTGGCGCTAAGTTGTGATCTTCAAATCCATTTAGTTAGTAGTACTTTGGTGTATATTCATATAGACATCTATAGTTTCTATATCATCATCTCCTGATGTTACCTATAAAAAAAACCATCATCTCCTGATGTTCTACTGGTCCAATATCTGAATAGAACTAAGGAGGGATCCTAGACTTGAGCTACATTTGGCTTCTTACATACTTTTGTTGCAGTTGATGTATCCTGTGGCTCATTTGGATTTATCAGAATTGACATTAAGGACTTGCTCTTTTATTTTTCAGCGAGTGTAACTAGTCTGGGACATGAATTAGGTGTAGTACTATCATAACAGTTGCATTTTAGTTAGGAAGCCTATGATGCACATCTTAAGGAGGATTATTGCTCTCTAGCTTGGTCGTTTGAAGATAATTTTTCCTAATATCTGTGAATTAAGTACCTCTGTGAAGTTTTACTACAGTGCTTAGTAAATTGCCAATGTGGAGATACTAGTTTATTTAGTCTCTGTTATCTGTTCAAATAAATTTGACCACCTTGTTTTAATCAGTTCATAATTCCTTAGGATCCTGGGATGATCCCTCTGTAAATATGATGAGCTTATTTTGATATTTGAGGTGTTTATTGACCATTAGACATCCATAAAATTTCCCATACTTCGGCAGAAGGAGTTTTTTCTTTTGTTTCTAGAGAACCATTTCTAGAATATTGTCATTTCCACATTACATGATTCTAAGGATATGGTTTTCTTCTTCCATCATTTATTGCTAGCAAGAGAAAAACAAAAGAAGGAAATTTTTTGATTTAGATCCAGACTCTATGTAACTTCCACTCTTTTGCTGATTGTTGTGTTGAAAAAGATCTAGTCTTCAAACAAGTTTTACCCTGCATGCTGGCTGATCCTACTCAGTTGAGTGGTTTTGCAAATTGTTTGATATTTCATGGAGCTAGAGCAAAGTTCAGGTGTATGGCTATCTTCAAAATGCATTTCGTGTTTCCCGATGGGTTCAAGTTGAACTCTGTATTAACTTTCAGTTTTACTTATATTATTCCTACATATCTGGTGATAGCAACGTAAATGCATGAATAGAGATATTGTATGATTGTTTTCTATTCTTCTTTGCGAGCTGGTCCAATTCAACTTTGAAAAATGATACAGGGAATCCTTGTATTTGCTTCTGTCATGGCGACTTTGGGACTGCAGATAATTCTGGAGTCTATGCGTACACTAATATCCGATGTAAGTCGTGGCTCCTAATATTACCAAGTTTATGTTATATTTATGTTGTATTGTCTGGTTGAATATTACATGGATTTGTAGGAGTCTGATTTCAACCTTACCAAGGAGCAAGAGAGATGGGTTATAGGGATTATGGTTTTTGTGACTTTGGTGAAACTAGTTTTGGTGTTGTATTGCCGGTCTTTCACCAATGAGATTGTGAAAGCATATGCCCAGGATCATTTCTTCGATGTTATCACAAACATCATTGGACTAGTTGCGGCATTGCTTGCTAACTACTTCAGTGGCTGGATAGACCCTGTTGGAGCTATGATTGTAAGTTATATCTCCTTGATGCTCTTCCGTTTGGCCATATACAACAACATTTCAATATTTGCAAATTATGTTTTGGCCATCTATTTTCGCAAATCCTGAACTTCAGTATTCGAAATAATGGTGAAATATTGAACAACTGGTTCGGGGAGTTACAAGTGAATTAATTGTTTTCACTCACAAATACTCTTTTTTCAACTTCAAGCAAATATTGTCCAAAATGCTCATGCTCTCACTTCAATGGATGTTAGTGGCTTTAACCAATTTTCCATCTGCTGCAGCTTGCGCTGTATACCATTCGAACATGGTCAATGACCGTGTTAGAGAACGTGAGCTCTCTTGTCGGTAAGGCAGCTGCACCAGAATATCTACAGAAGCTGACTTACCTCTGCTGGAACCATCACAAAGCCATAAAACATATAGATACAGTGAGAGCCTATACATTTGGTTCTCACTACTTTGTCGAAGTTGATATCGTCCTACCTGCAGACATGCCCTTACAAGAGGCACATGATATCGGCGAGTCATTGCAGGAGAAGCTCGAATTATTGCCAGAGATCGAACGTGCCTTTGTTCATCTCGACTATGAATACAGCCACAAACCTGAACATGCACAGGCATACCTATAATCAAACGGATATTGGTAACATCTTCTCTAAACACTGTACCTAATATTATATACCACAAGTTAACTTTGTAAGGCAGCTCGAAATCGGTCAATCTGGTGATTGCTCTTAAAAGAAAAGCTACTATTATCTGGTAGAACAGGGATTGCTTATTCATATAATATATATGTCACGACTCCTCAATTTGCTAGCTCCTGATATATCTTATTAAGAAGCACTTTTACTTTTATGGTAAGTAATAATATAAACTTGAATTAATCGAATCAATAAATTTTGAATAATTTTCCAAGACAGGCCCACTAATAACTATGTTCTTTCCTAGTCATTCACTTTTTTAGGAAAAAGAAAATGAGGCTTTGGGGCATGATGCCACAATAGTTTTGGTCCCTCTTCTGCATCAATTGTGCTCCACAAGAACAGTGCTCAATTCCCTTTGTGGTCTCCATTTACCTTAAACTTTTTTTGTTGGTATTCCTTGTCGAGCTTTCAAAAACTATTGGATGGGATAACGAATAATTGACTGCTAAAGATCTTAAATAAAATATTAATATGAATACATATATCATGTGTTCATTGAATTGATGTTTACACCATATGCAGATGTTTTTTTTTATTGCGTTGTTGTGTATTAAGAGGTATAATTCACATTACTACTATGTAAATATATCGTAAATAATTGTCTGCTCGATTACTGTAAAAGAACAAATTGAAATCATAAAGAATATGGTGAAATAAATGAATTCTCTCTTTTTAATTAAAAGTTTCGGATTTTAACCTTGGAATTAGAGAAATTTCCAAGGGTGATCTACTCTCTTAAATTAGCCTAGTGCAACATGAATTTAAATTAATCGGGCTTGTATTTTTCAAATACCAAATGACTTCTTTTAATTTTTGTAAAACTTCATATTTAGAAACAAATTCAGTTTGTCTCATGAGAAACTTTGAAGGACAAAATAAAATAAATCTAGATAAACATTTTTTTTTGGATAATTTTACTTGCCAAAAATAAAGGAACATCACTAGTTGTCTGTTGTTCTTAAAAAGTCTTTTTGAATGTTTCTTAAATTATTTTTTTAAGTAGTGGCCAAAAGTATTACTTACATCACTTGCAAGAACTTTTTTTTTTTAATTCCTATTTTGTAGAAAATTCTCTTTGATGTATAAAATTACATTTAAGCCAAGCAAACTTTCCAATTTTTTCTAATAATATTGGCTCTAATTGGAATGGAAGAGCCCAAAATGGAAGAGGCAGCAAAAAGAAATTAAAGGCATACCATGTTTATATATTTTATCTAATATAGCAAAATATAGATATCATTTTAAATTAGATTCAAGTCAAATTCAATGTACTGAATAAAAATCAATATTCCAAGTCTTTTGTTATAAATTATTATAAATAAAAATGATTTTGAAATCTAGATATCTTATTATATAGTTTTTTGAGAACATGACCTTAGATAGAAAGTCAGTAGATAATTTAGTATTATTGTCTTGTTTATCTTTCTATATTAGTAGTCGTAGTAGTACTTTTGTAGTTTCTTCTTTTTACTTTTTTCTATTACTGTTTATTGTTTCTTATACTTCAATTACCATATATTGTAATTTTATTTTATTTTCATAATTCTTTATCATGTTATTTTTTTTTTCAAATTGTTTTCAATTAGTTTTGCCTTGAATGAAAGATAGTGACGGAACCAAAAATGTAAAAAATAAAGGGAGTTAATACATAAAATTAAAATTTTAATCTAGCTAAACAGTCTAATTTTTCTAACTCCCTTACGCTAAGATGGCTCGGCCATAAGGATCTATCTAAAACAATCTATCTATCATTCAAAATAGGAACAATATTAGCATATGCTTTATCTTTTATAAATTTTACGCGTAAAATTACATTAAATATATTATATTATTGATATTGTGGTAGCTATCTACTTATATATATAGAGTGTCAACTTATTATGTAATAATAATAATAATTAAGCTAAACGTGCAAGTGATTTCTTGCACGTCTCCCCCACCCCCTTCTCCATGAGGAAAATGAATTTTGTTGCTTTTTGTGTATATTTACAAGTGGGAATGAACCTGCCCATCTTTGTGTCTTTATACACTCTTGATCTATTATGAAACTCTTTTTTTTTCATCCGATGTTTGATATCGACTTACTTTAAAATTTGATTAATTCAAATTCATATCAAGGAATTTTACATTATAGTAAAATGTTTCGTATCAAAAATAATTTCTTATCCAATGTCTTAGGGGCGGATCGAAAGTTTTACCTATGCATTGATAAGAATTCAGTAATTTCTGCTCATACGTATATGTGTTAAAATTCCACTTAATGTTTATAAATATTTATTAGTGAATTCAACTAATAATATTGTAATTCAGTTTGAGATTACCGCGTAAACCTATAAACTTCAAATCTTTATTTGGTTTTTTGATAAATATAGAGCTCAAATACGATTTTGGCTAGTCCAAATAACTTTTGCTCAAATAATATGTATGTGTTAAACTTTTTATTAAACATGTAGATATATTGGATTTAGAAGTTAGTTATTAGTATTTGAAGTTACATTCTAAAACCTAAAATTCATAAAGTTAAAAATTTCAACTTCTTTGTTTTTGCTCGAAAAAACTAGTTAACGATAAATCAAAGGAATACGTATAACTCTATTATAATTTTTAGTTGTACTATTCCGATAAACTAATTTATTCATATTTAATAATAATATATTCAGTAAAAGTTTACGAGAGTATCAGAATATTTATTATATTTCCTTTTCAATAATTTAAATTGTAAAAAAGTACATTGATAATGACGTTTGTGGATATTCATGGCCTGTCTTTTGAATTTGTCACTTCACCTCTTCCGTAAGATCCGTAAAATCTATTGATCACTCAAATAATTTTTTTTTTTTTTTTTTTACTTTTTTTAATAAAAATTTAAAACTTTTATATAAAAAAACTATAGAATTATAAAAAATATATAAATAACCTACAAAATTTAAAGTACAAAAATACAAATTAATTTCCATGCCAAACTTATAAACACATGATGAATGTCTTTAAATACACTCTTATAACAAATATAAATATTTAATCTCAATTTATAACTTAATCATGATAAATTAATATAATTTGATATAAATATTTTGTGTATATTCTGAGCCGAATGTCTTTTCAAAACAGTCACTTCACGAGGTAGTGATAAAGTTTGCGTAACTCTACCCTTCTTAGACTCTACTTGTAGAATGTTATTATTATTGTTGTTTGCGTATAAATTTTAGCTCATAAATATAACTTCATTCGTAATTCTACGTCTCGAATTCGAGCCATACAATTGAGTCATCATTGGTTAAAAAAAAATGCTTTCATCCCAAAATATAACTTTTCAATACCACCAAGAGTTGTGATAGAGATATTGTCCTTAATCTTTAGTCAGAAGTTCCGATTTAGAACTTTTGAGTTTGAGTCTCGAATATGAAGTAAAAAGTACTCTTTCTGAAAGTGAGAATTTCTTGTATAATTTTAATACGGATACAGAATACCGAACATGAAATAAGAAAATAAAAATAAAAAATAAAAAAATATTAACAGGATTCCTAAATCAGATTTGTAAAATGTTTTTAAAAGTCTCGTCAGTCATCATATGTCAAATGCAGTTTATAGTTTTTCCGCCAATCACCATTTTTCTTGTTCTCTGACACTTCCCGGTGGGCGTCACCTGCCGCCGCCGTTCGCCGCCGTGCTCCGCCATGGACAGAACCTACGCTTCTCCGAGCTCCCAAAACCTTACGGCTATAACAACTAATTCGGTAGATTTCGCTTCATCTTCTTCTCCTTCTCCAACTTCCATGTCGACCGGCGGTAGCCGCGCCGTTAAAATCATCCCGCTGGAGCATCCGTCTGCTACGGCATCGTCGTCGTCGTCGGCGACGGCGTCTGCTTCGGCATCTGTTGTATCGAAATGGAAGGCGAGGATGAAGGGGATGACGTGGAAGGAATGGATTGAGCTATTTTTTCCTTGTTATCGTTGGATGCGAACGTATAAAGTGCGTGAGTACTTGCAATCTGATCTCATGGCTGGTATCACAGTCGGTATCATGCTTGTTCCCCAGGTACAATTTTTTTTTCTTCATTGTTTGTTAAATTATGAATTGAATTATACAGAATTAGTTATCTCTGTTACCGTATCCATTGCTGAGTTAAGTGTATGAAACAGTGAATTCATCCTGTTAGAATTTCATGAGTCAAATCAAGTTACCTTTTTAAATATTTTAAGTTGTTAATTGTTGTGATTTATATACTAGTACTTCTTATATAATTCCCAAATATTTTTAAATAACTTGAAGCATATATGTTCGAGTTCATGGTCAAAGTTTAGAACTTTGAATCTCGAAATTTCAACTGTGCCAAATAAAATGAGACAGAGGTAGTAATAGAATTCATAGGTTGATAGTGCTGAGTTAATCTCTCTCAATCCCATTCTATGGGACAAGGTCAAAGTTCTTCCAGCTTTCTGAAATAAAGTTTACAGATTTGCAAACTTGGTAAAGAGTATTATAAGTTGCAACAGTTAATAATTCAATTTATTTAAAAACATTTGAAAAGTTGTAGTCAGATAAAAATTGTTTTACTTAGTGATTACAGAGGGAGTACTATTTTTTTTTTTGGTTTTCTTGCTATACACATTGAATCCAGCTTATAAACTGTGGGTGCATGTTCTGTGTCGGTTTCAGAGTGTGCATGTACGCGTGTTAAGAGTATCGAAGGATCTCTCTTCCTAAATATACATATTAAGCAATGCACCATCGCGTATAAATTCTAGATCTGCCTCTAGTTATAAGCTTACTGTTGATGATAGGTTGGATATCTGGTGCATTTCATTTGTGTAATTTAATCATTAGTCAGTTCATACCTTTCTGTCTCCGCTTCTCTTAATTGTTTTCTTTTTCTCAACAATTTTATAGACCAACATCACAATTTAAGACAAAAGGAGCTCTGGTTCCTCTTTTAACTTTTATGATTTGTAAACAGTATAATTGATGATGTGATAGAACTATAGACTGAAGGCCCTGCTGGGTTCACTTGTCCTCTTTATTTGTTTTTGATTGAGAATGAGCATGTGGATACTAGAATCTTTTAGACTAATTGCTAATATCAAAATGATGATTGGATAAAATGTCCTCAGTCCCCACTGTTAGTCTTTAGCATTATATGAGCTATCATCTTATGCTAGACTGCTTGTCAAGTGTGCTTTTTTTTTGAGGCACTTTTGGTCTTTCAATGAGAATGAATGAATTATATACATTTTCATTTTAACTGATTATGTTATGTTTACAGTCGATGTCCTATGCAAAGCTGGCAGGGCTTCAACCCATATATGGACTTTGTAAGTACACCATTGGAGCATAATTTACTTATTTAGGTTTCTTTCTTCATTTCAACAAAGTGAAGCAGATACTCTTCTCGATATGTTGATGAAGGCACCTTTGAATACTATGCTGAAATTGAAATTAATCTCGATTCATATATTGAGCTCTGCATTAGGTGCTGAGGTTATTTTCCTTGTTTTGAAATAAGAAGGCATTTTTTTCTCCTCTTTGAAGCACTTTTTTCTTTCCTCCTTAATTTAGCATCCATAGCTGAAGAAAAAATCTATGTGGATTAAAATCGCCATGACCATTCCAGAATTTTTCGAATGGCTAGTTGTTTATGAACCTTTGCTTCCTAGCTATGTTCATTTGATTCTTTATAACTGCGAAACCTATCTTCTGCTTACTTAGTAATCTTCATAATTGTAGCTTTTCTTAATCTGACCTTTGCTAAACAGATTCTGGTTTCATCCCTATATTTGTCTACACCGTATTTGGGTCATCTCGTCAGCTTGCAATTGGACCAGTTGCGTTGACGTCCCTTCTAGTCTCAAATGTCTTGAGCAGCATAGTTGAACCATCAGACAAGTTATACACAGAGCTCGCTATACTATTAGCACTTATGGTTGGCATTTTGGAATGCATAATGGCGCTGTTACGGTATTTCTTCTTTAAGCTTTGATTCTTTCTCATCATAACTTTGAAATATCTAGATTGTCATACTCTCTTGTGGTCAAAGTGAGAATCCATGTCTATCATCTCTTATACACACACAAAAAGCTATAGCTTCTAGGAGAATTTATTCACCATTCCCCGGCTCTACTGATTGAAACCATTCATAGCGAAGGGGATTGTGACATAGACCATGCTTAAACACTGGGCTAGACCTTACTTCCTAAGAGGAGTATGCAAATATCGCCGTCCATGTAAGACTTGGAAACTTGTTTCTTAGCCTTTAAAGAGTTGATATTGATTGCTAATAATGTGCCCTATGATGTTCGTTGGGCTCTGATGAGTTCTGTATCTGTGGATCTCTTACGAGCTGGTTGAAAATTCTGCCAATTGGTTTTGTTTCTGACTGAATTTGTTCAAAGTCTCATTCCCAGTTTCATTCTTCTCTAGGCTTGGATGGATCATACGTTTCATCAGCCACTCTGTGATATCTGGTTTTACAACCGCCTCCGCTTTTGTCATTGCCTTGTCCCAAGCAAAGTATTTCTTGGGCTATGAAATAGAACGGAGCAGCAAAATTATACCTCTAGTCGAAAGTATAATTTCTGGAGCAGATAAGGTACTTCTCAGAATTAAATATTTGCAGGTTACTCCATCTTTATCCATGCTAAGAGAAACTTAAATGTGAGTAATTTAGGTTGAAGTATGCAGACTGGATATTTGATTTCTTTCTTTTGGGTGGTCGGCACATTATTCACTGACGACCAGAACTTGCATGAAACTAAAATTTTCTCTGCAATGTCAGATATAACTGTCTACTTAGCTTTTATGATGATTGTCCTGCAAAACCTTAATGTTGGGGTGGATTTTTGTTTTTAGTCAAAGGTTATCGGATTGTATAAATGGGTAATATTCTACAATATTGGTTTGGAGAGCCATATCTCTCAATCATGTATAGACAAAGGACATTCACTGAAAGAACTAGTACATGAAAGTATTATAAGTTAGGCAGTGGTAAGTGCTGAATGTCGTCGAAGAAAATTTTGAATCATTTTGTTGGAGACTTGGAAACTGCTTCAAAACTGGCAGTTCTAAGTCAACAAAATTTCCTTATTTCCTTTTCCAGAGTAGATTTAAAAAAGGCAAGAGAACTACTATGCATTGTTTTAAGTCATTCAGTTACTCCTTTATTTGATCGCTACAAGATATTTTTCGTTGTTTCAACGGCTAATTCTCTTTTCTTTTTGTAGTTCTCATGGCCTCCTTTTATTATGGGCTCACTGATGCTAGCTATTCTTCTGACCATGAAGCACCTGGTAGAAGCTTGCAACATTTTCATCTGTATTATAAACTTTTTTGTCGGTAATATGAAGGTTTCATTTGTTTTAAATGTTTTCTTTTCAGGGAAAAACAAGGAAGTACTTGCGGTTTCTGCGTGCAGCTGGTCCCCTCACAGCTGTTGTTCTGGGTACAGCTTTTGTGAAAATCTATCATCCACCTTCAATTTCGTTGGTGAGAACGATATGATTAAGCTCAACCTGAACTGCAGGAATTGAGTTTAAGATTAGCCTAAAAAAACATTACATGTGACCAAGTCTGAGAACACAGATATAACAACTTCAGTTACATTTGCCACTTTTTTCCTCACATGGGACTGAGAAGGATAGTTGCATAAATTAATTTTAACATCTGACCTACAGGGTCAGCAAGACCTACTCTGCATGATGTGAATTGACAGAACTGTTATCACTATTTTAGGTGGGAGATATACCTCAGGGGCTGCCAAAATTTTCTGTACCAAAGCAATTTGGTCATGTAAAGTCTTTGATCCCTACTACAGTTCTTATTACTGGTGTGGCTATCCTGGTAAGTAAGAATTTAAGCATTCAGTGTCTGTCCTTTTCTAGACAATCTGTTTGTGATAGGTGATACTAGTTACCAACATTATAGGAATCAGTTGGGATTGCTAAGGCACTGGCAGCAAAGAATGGATATGAGTTGGATTCAAATCAAGAGGTGTGTGACTTTCGATTATCTCCTCAAGAACTGCTATTCACTTATTTTCTATGGACAAGTATGGTTTATCTATAGTCTGTTGTGAGATTGAGCAAGATCTATTGTTTAATGTGTATGAATTAAGTGATATGTTTTCACCAAATATTTGTAATTTGGATAGTTTACATTTTTAGCACACTCAAATTGTAAGAAACATTATCTGGTTACTCATTTTGTTCTCCTCCTTCTATTGTCACTGTATAACAACCAGAAGAAGTCTCATGCGAAATCAGAACACTTTGTACTAAACTTGTTATGGTTCTGTTATTGTAACAGTTATTTGGTCTTGGGGTGGCCAACATTTGTGGCTCATTCTTTTCAATTTACCCTACAACAGGTGAGTTTGGAATATTATATGTGGCTTGATCAATTTCATATTTGTATCCTTTCAAAATTTCTCCCAGCTGGTTTCTGACAAAGCTCCTCTTTCCTTATGCCATGTTAGGCTCTTTTTCTAGATCAGCTGTAAATCATGAAAGTGGAGCGAAAACGGGCTTATCAGGGCTTGTGATGGGAATTATAATGGGTTGTGCACTATTATTCTTGACTCCTGTATTTGAATACATACCTCAGGTAAAGGAATTTGTTTGAAGGTGTAAAGTTTTCACCTGACTGTCGGTAACTAGATTGCTTTCAACTGTCACATCATTTGGAGCAATGTTTTCAGTCTCTTGGCCTCTATCTTGGCTCCAATTTGTAACGTATGCTATGGGATATAATTATCATTATGATAAGGGAGGATAACCTATTGGGGGTTTGAGTCCATATGGAGCAAAATGGGGAAACGGCCACTATTGAGCTCCTGTTCTTTTACTTTTTTTTTTTGTGGGGTGGGTGGGTGGGTGAGGGTGGAGTTCAGCATGTCCAGAAAAAAGAGAGATGTAATCATCTTTTATCTGTTTATACAACTCATATTTAGCATGTCCAGAAAAAAGAGAGATGTAATCATCTTTTATCTGTTTATACAATTCATATTCAAGTGCATTTCTGTATCAACGATCTAGGAAGGTCGAAGGCAATAAAATATGAAAATAATACATTTTTCATATTTCTAAGCTAAGATTAAACAAAAGGATGTTGGACACTGTAGATCTTTCCATTATTGCATGCTTGCAGTTTTGTGTTCAACATTTGACAATTTCCTGTCTTAGTTATGATATTTTAAACCTTCCACTTCTCACTATTTTTATTTATTTGTATTGCTGTTGCAGTGTGCTTTGGCTGCGATTGTGATATCTGCTGTAATTGGACTGGTATGTTGGCTATCTTCTACCCCAAAATGATGTGTTCCATTTTATATTTTCAAATTTGCCATTCTTTTGAATGGACTTCTCTATATGCCAGATATAGGTTTTAGTTGAAGTTAACAACATCAGCAGTTAACTAAATACATCAGCAACTACTCAATCATGCTTCATTTGGGTTTATCATGTCATAGTTCTCTGATGTATCTAGTTGGCTTGCTTGGATTTTTGCATTATATGTTTTAAAAGATTGGTGTCAAATACTGACCAGCAAAGGAAAAACATCCTGCATCCTTACCCTTTTTTTCACTTAAGGCTAATTAGTAAGTGTTATAGGAGCATTTTCCAGTTCATTGTTTGATTGTCCTGACACTCTATTGATATCTTCCCTGGGAACTATTGCTGTATGATCAGATAATATCGAGTCATACAGTAAAACACGGAAGCTGAAGAGAAAGTAATACTCTTTCGCTGTCCAGGATCATTTCGTTTGAGGATTTGCATTTATAATTACCTGAATAGCTCTTAGTTATCAGTTTCCTATTTGTTTTATATGATTCCTATCCACTTCTTTGTTTATTTCTTAATTACTTTCTCTAAGCACACCACATTCCTGTAAGATATTCACAACCTTGAAGCATCATGTATGAAATTCTTGTTTAGGTGCTGACTGTTTTAGGATCAAGTAAGACCACATTCTGCATTTCACTATAAGCACAGATTTATGAACTTTAGCTGCAGCAAATATCATGTTCAGATTGTAAAATTATATTCATGTTTCCATTTTTTCTCATTTCAGGTGGATTACGACGAGGCTAAATTTTTGTGGCGTGTTGACAAGAAAGATTTTCTGTTATGGACTATTACTTGCATGACAACCTTGCTTCTAGGCATAGAGATTGGTGTCCTTGTTGGGGTTAGTATTTATCTGTAATCAGACTATAATATATTTAAAATTTCATTCTGGATGTTCAATTAAAGTTTTTTCATACACTACAAATTGAGAACTATCTTTTCCTGTTCAACCAACTGTTTGTTGCTACGAGCTTGGCCTGCATGCTAGTTACATAATTTTACAGTGTTCAAAGTACAATCACCTAGCAGGAAATGCTTGAAGTTAAATTCATTAATAATTTAAATGTTTTGTAGTATTTGCTTGAAGTCCAATGCCTTGTTTATATTGAATTTTCACATAATAGGGTGAAAAAAAACCTGTTGCTTTAATTCTATAAACAGAAAAAGAACCTGATGATATGTAATGAAGAAGTTAATAGTGTTCCAATATACTGGCTGATAACTTTTATGTTGGAAATACATATTTATGATCTTATGGATAAACTCATATTGCCAACTTTTTTGGTCTCATTTGTTCACAGGTTGGTGTGTCACTTGCTTTTGTTATCCATGAATCAGCAAATCCGCATATCGGTGAGTTCCTGCAATCGTCCCTACCTTGTAATTGAATCATTGACTTAGTTAATATATGTTCATTCCCAGCACGATTTTCTTAAGCTTTACATACCACTATCCTGTAATTGAATCATTGACTTCTTTATGTTGCCATTGCTATTCTTTGGTGGCTCCTTGTGTCCTCTAAATAAGCAGGTGAATATAATGTTTTATCTGGGTGCTTTTCCCATCTCTGTTTCATATAATTCCTTTTCTTGTAGACACTCCCGTCCTTACAAGCATTTCTTTTCCCTAGTTGCTTACTGCAAAGTTTCAAGATAATTAAGTACTTGATGTTACCGCAGGTGCTAAGTTCTGTTATTTTTTCCCTTTAGGTCAATGCCTTATAATTAATGTAATTTTTTTATGACATGACTTGCTTTCAGCTGTCTTGGGGCGTCTTCCTGGAACTACTATTTACAGAAATACTCAACAATACCCCGAAGCATATACATATAACGGTATTGTGATTGTTCGAATTGATGCACCTATATACTTTGCCAACACAAGTTACATAAAAGACAGGTGAGAACACTGTCTTTTCTTTTTCTTTATTTTTCCACAAGGACAGCAAGTTTTTCCCTTGAATTCAGTATTTCTGAAGCATGGACTAAACTGTTAAGGTTCTATTGCTTTCAGCAAATTATATCCTACATGTCACTGTGAATCTCTTTTATTTCTTGCACAGGTTACGGGATTATGAAATTGAAAAAGAGGAATCTAAAGGTCGGGGACCAGAAGTTTCAAGAATTCATTTTGTGATCCTTGAGATGGCCCGTAAGTCTCCATGAGTTGGCACAACCTGAATGACTAAATGATGATGAATTTACCATGCCTATTTCCTTTGCTATGTTTTACTAGTGCTAAAGTTTCTTCTGTCTCATACAGTTCTTCTAATATTTTCCGGTATTTGATATGAAGCTGAAGAAAAGTATAATGCTTAGGGGTTGAGCATACTATTATCTGCAATTTGTTTCATCATACTAAACACACTTCATGTGTCTATTCCAGCTGTTACGTATATAGATTCCAGTGCTGTTCAAGCTCTGAAAGAGCTCCATCAGGAATATAAATCGCGAGACATTCAGGTTGAGAATGTCTCTCTTTTGCTTAAGACTGTACAAATATGCATCCCAAATTCTGTATCCTAGAACTTACTTTCCAGCCTACGATAACATATGTTATATTGCAGCTAGCAATTTCCAATCCCAACCGCGAAGTGCTACTGACCCTAGCTAAAGCTGGTGTGATTGATCTGATTGGCAAGGAGTGGTACTTTGTCCGAGTTCATGATGCAGTGCAAGTTTGTCTTCAGCATGTGCAGAGGTTAACTGAATTTCCAAAGGCACGTGACTCTTTGGCAGAAAACAAACCAAGCTTGTTCCAGAGGCTACTCAATCAAAGGAAAGACGAATTTTTTCAACCTGAACTCGAATCTGGTGTCCACGAATCTCTTCTTTCCAAGGAGACCAATCCTCAACTCGAGCCACTCCTGTCAAAAAAGACATGATGATGGAGAGTTGGAGACTGCTTCCAAGATGTATCAGTATGTATGTTATATAATGTATTCGATTTTTTTCCGATGTTCGTTTGATTGATTGATTGACTGTAATTAGCTTACCTTTTTATTTGAACACAGAGAGAGAGAGAGAGAGAGTGTGTTATTTATCATATGTTATTAAATGTTATTAATATCTTTTTCCTGGCTGATATGCATTCTTCCCAAGTTTGCAATCAGATGCCAGTGCAAATTTTCTGTACATCACAGTGGAAATAAAAGAAAAGCATATTGTTGATATCATTTCAGTTTGCATTGCAAACCTTAATATTGTCCAGTTGAAGGGGTGTGTTCGGTATGGAGGGAAATAATTTTCAATTTTCCCATGATTGGTTAGTCAAATTTGTTTTAAAAGATAGTTTTCTAGGAAAGCAAGTTCATGATACGAGGAAAGTGACTTCCTTAATGGAATTAAGGAAAATAAGTTTCGTAACTAACATTCAACCCCTCCCCACCATCTGCCTCCACCCCCACACCCCGATTTTATTAATTATTTATCAAACACCAGAAAATAGGTAAGAAAATTACTTTTCTTTACTAGGCCAAGGTACCAAAAGTGTTTCTGCGAAAAAACTACTTTTGAAATATTAATTTTCGTTAATACTCAAAAGCAAACAACAACAACATACCTAGTGTGATCCTTCCCACAAGTGAGGTTTGAGGAGAGTGGTATGTACACAAACCTTACCCCTCCTATCTTTGTGGGGTAGAATGGTTATTTCCGAGGAAACCGAGGAAATAACTATAAGAATAAAACCGATTCACTCACTTTCAAGAACTAAGATTTACAACTCATTCTCCATTCAACGAATCTTCTACATAAAAACATAACCAAAATTTTCTAAAATAAACACTTCTACTTTCCTATTAGCCACACCAAACACCCATACCCACACACACACACAAAGACTTTGAAAAGTCAGTGAACCAAAGCAATTTAGAGTCCCACATCGAAGATTGAAATATTATGAGTGATATTTGACTGTTATAAATAGATAGGAAGTATCAGCTTAAAAAATTGCCTTAAACTAATGAGTAAGGAAAACAAAGCGGGCGGTGAGAGCCGGCCGCAGCGCATACTAATTAACACTTCGGTGTTCAATTTTGCGCAAGAATTTATGGAGGGGATGTAGGCTGGCCAAGTGTTGACGCTGCCTACTTTGCAGAACTCACTTGTGCGGGCCTCCCACCACCCACCCCCAATTCCTAGTCTTGAATTTTTTTTCTTTATTTTTTTGATTGTCATTAAAAAATCGGTTAATTAGATATGTAGGTTAGTAAGTTAAGTTTGAATTAGATTTAAACATGTTAAATTTAAATAATTGTTATATATGTGTGTTTGAGAGTTAATTAGATAGAATCATATTTGTGGATTAGGTAGAATATGATGCACCAAGTTATTAAGCTTGTGGATTAGGATGGTAGGTTAGTATTTTTGTTGAGATAGGGTTAGACCGATGTGGTGAGCTTCGAGAGGAGTAGATGTGGTCGAAAAAAAGCATCTTTGAGAGTTAATTTAGATAGAATGAGAGGAGTAGATGTGGTCGAAAAAAAGCATCTTTGAGAGTTAATTTAGATAGAATATGATGCACCTCCAACTAACGAAACGAAAGACATGAATTTGGATATATTAAGGTTGTGGATTAGATTAGGTTAGTTGGTAGTTTAGTATTAGGATAAGAAGTTATTAAGGTTGTGGATTAGGTTAGGTTAGTTGGTAGTTTATAAGAAGTTATTAAGGTTGTGGATTAGGTTAGTTGGTAGTTTAGTATTATCTTTGTTATAGGTTTAGACCGATGTGGTGAGCTTAAAGAAGAGTAGATGTGGTCGAAAAAGCATATTTGAAAGTTAATTAGATAGAATATGATGCACCTCCAACTAACGAAAGACGTAAATTTCGATAAAAAGTTATGCTACTACTTATTTTATAGTGCTTATTCGGTTATCATTTCATTTTATTGTGAATACTAATTCTTCTATATGCTTTAGAATTTATTCTCTATTGTTTGCGATGTCTTCATTACTTTTGTTTTCTCTTTTTAAATATGCTTTGATATGCATAACTTGAGTCGAGGTCTTTCAGAAACAGTCTCTCTATCCTCCACAAGATAAAATACTAAAATCTGCATACATTCTTATCTTTCTCCATATCTCATTCTATAAAATTACACTAAATGAATACGTTGTTATAGAATCTTCTCTTGTGTCAAAAGTAATTCGACAGTTTAATATTTATATAACAACAAAACAAAAAGGTTATTTCATTCTATTCATTTAGTTTTCGATCAAGCGAATTCAATTAAATTTATTTGACTCTATATAGCTCCGCCCCGATGTCAAATCTATGTCCCTTGCTTCAGTAGGATGGAGGTACCGTTCCCACGTGAATGGAGTTGTCCCATTGACAACTCAATTTGGACATCTTAATTTCATGTGTAGTTAAAAATGATAGAAATAGTACACATTAATTTTCCGGCTTCCTAGCATGTTGTCGGTCTTATTTTTTTATTATTTAAATGCCACATTTTTATTATTGCGTAATTGATAATATTATTATTATTATGTGATTAGAAGATTAATTATGAATTTGAGACGTGGAATCAATCTCTTGTAAAAGTATTGTGTATAATAAACTTTTATAGTTTGAGCTTTTTTCGAAATTCAACAACAACAACAACATACCTAGTGAAATTTCACTAAGTGGGTCTGGAAAAGATAGAATATACACATACCTTACCACTACTCCATAGAGGTAGCAAGACTGTTTTCGAAAGATCCTCGGCTCAAGTGCATTAAACCCAAGGAAAGGAAGAAGAAAACAATCGTTAATAAGAAAAAACAGTGTAAAGTCTGCAAGAAAGAGACAACAACAACAATAAAATAATGTAATAATCGAACCACAGTAAACAAGATAATGACTAGAACTAGTCTATAAGGGTACAACTAGTACTACGACAGACACTAACAATCCTAAACCTTTACCGGACAAGACAACACTCCCACCTCTACTAACTTCCTACCCTAATACGCAAACTTCAAATAACAAAAGCTTAATACATCGAACGTATCTACTTTTGGATTATTTGTCTATAGATGGACAAAATTATCAAGTGGAGGCTGCTGGCTATGATAATAATCCTATAAAGACAAAAAAAATGGTCATTCACAAATCTCCTCTAATCCCCTCTCCACCAATTATCATTTATCTATCACGTGGGATTCTTGGCCCTACAAAATACTATATTTCTCTTTTGGTACACTATATAATATAATTCATCTTTTATCATAATATTATATCATACAATATAATATAATTCTTGTGCATTTGATCTCTCATATAATATTTTCTTCAACTTGCTTTTTGTGAAGATCAGATACTAAACTTATCATGGGGGATTCCCCTGCTTCATACATATACATGGTAACTAAAAGATTCATATTTCTGATTATTACTTTTTTATAATCTTGGTGTCTGAATCAGTTGGCGTGTATCTTAATTAATTTTACATGGTATTTACTAACTCCGATCAATATAAGTATCGAATAACTCTGTCCAAAAAAAATCCACCTAGTATTTCTGATTTATGGTCACCAACTTCTCATCATGATTATTCAATGAATTAGTGTTTTTCTTCTTTTGATTCTATATTAGAAAGGGTGATATATGTTAAAAGCAACGGTAAAGTTGTCTTTATATGACATATAGTTTATGAGTTCAAGTTGTGGAATCAGCTACGGATGGTTGCATCAGGTTAGGTTGCCTGCAACACACCCTTGGGTGCAACCCTTCCTTGACCCTTTATAAACGTAGGATACTTCGTCCACCAGATTGCCCCTTTTTTTTTATTTTGTATTTGAATGGGAGTCTTGGAGCACGGTAAATTGTCACCACGTGAGTTATGACCTATAGGTTATGGATCACGGATTCAAGCTGTGGAATCAGTCACTAATAGTTGCATCACGGTAGGCTTCCTACCAACCTCTTAGGATGCAGCCATTTTTTGACCCCTTATAAACGTGAAACACTTCGTGCATCGAACAAAGGGACAACCTTTATTTCTTGATTTTGTATTTGAAAATTTGGGAACTTATCCTTTTGAATTATTTTCTTGTTTTTTTGTTTTTATTATGTACTAACCTAGTTGTCCTTGATGTTAGGTGCAGCACCTGATAGAAAAGTGTCTAATTTTTCACATGACTAAAGAGGAATGCATAGAGGCCCTTTCCAAGCATGCAAATATCAAATCTGTCATCACTGTTACTGGTTAGTGTTGTAATATTTCATCGAATTTAACTTATATACAATGACAGTGTACACTTTTTTAAATATATTTTAACCTGTTTTAACAAGCAACCTGCTTTTTAAAAACTTACTAGTCCCACTTATCATAGACGGTGTAGTGTTTCTCGATAACCTGATAGTATATTAAAAGTTAACGGATGAATATTAACTTATGCACTGCTCATAATGATGTTGCTAATATGCATAACATTATTTTCCGATGAAGAATGTTCAACCGACAATCTTTCAATCTATGCAGCTACACCATTGCTAATATGACATTTCATGTATATCTAACAGATCATGGTGATACTTATTTGTATTTTTTTCAGTGTGGAATGAGTTAGAGAAAGAGAACAGGGAGTTCTTCGAGGCATACACTAAATCACATAATAAAAATCGCGCAATAGAGGCAAAGGCAGAGGCAGAGGCAGAGGCTGAAGCAAGTACAATGATTCAGAAATTGTTATTGGATCATGATCATACTAAAAAATCAGACAAGGTATAACAAATAATCGTGTTGTTGATTATAACGTTGAAAAAAATTACGTTCAAACAAGCAAGTATGTCATGGTTCGAGGAGTTTACGTGTCATGTATAGACCTTAAAGAGCATGGTGGCCTAAGCATCAAAGGTGAAGTCTTGACCTAAAAGACTTCAACAGTTTGTGTAGCCATAAATCCTATTGTATTCATTATATTCGTTAAATGGTGTCAAGCTCAAAAGGCAAGTGGTAATTGAAGTACTAATACGTCTCTAAAAAATGTCATTAGGTGTGTCGAATCCTCTAAAAGTAGTATAACTTTCGAGGATCTGACATGGATGCGACAATATTTTAGAGAGTGTTAGCCACATAGCCAGACAATTACTATGTGTTACCATATTGAAATGTTCACTATACTAGCTATATGCTAATTCAATCATGGCCCTGTTGGTATCTTTTGTGTCCTCTGTGAGGTGTTGCCTAGTGAACTTGGGCCTCTAGCTGTCTTGTTTTGTTGTAACATAGAGTTCATATGACATGTGATTTTCTTGTTATTTAGCTAATGGAGTGGTAACATAGTGGGGGCTACTTTGTTCATTTTCACATCTCAATCATGCACCTTTTCCTTCGGAAACAACCTCTCTGCCTCCACGAGATAGATTAAGGTCCACATTCACCTACTTATGAAATTTCACTGGATATATTGTCGTTGTTAATCATGCACCTTTTGGGATATGAACTTTATAGTGGATGTAATTCTGTATTGTGAAAATTCATCATAAATTGACTAGACGTCTTACAATTTACAACCCTTCATAAATCGGGTTTGGAACAATCCTCGCCTCACTCCCACTCTTTGATAACTACGTACTAAGATGCTTCAAAAGAACTACGTTCACTACTTGCATTCACCTTAAGGGCTAATCCAACCTAACCCAAGATTATTAATGGAAAAGTTAAATGAAACGATATGATCAATAATGATTCATATCGTTGAACCTAACTAGTTTGGGATTAAGGCGTAAAATTGTCATTTTAACTTATAGTAAATGCGATGAATTTTTTTGTCTCTTTACAGTTAAAACGTTTTTCAAATGATGCGAACGGGTGGTGGGGTAGTGTTTTCACTCCACACTTACCTCGAGAGATTAAAGGTGATTTTGTATCAACAAGGTGTGACTTAGCAGTCAATGAAAAGGATGACTCGAGAAAATACTCGAGGTGGGTGCAAACTAACATGAACACCATTAAACAAGTGGAAAAGCTTCTCTAATTTGAAACTTTTCTACACACTACATTAAGCATGTCCTTAATTCTTTTCTCCTTGATCTTATTACTGCCTTTTAACGATCAAAAATACACCTAAACTCACACTTTTTCGCTGATGTGTGAAATTTGCAAAAAAGTGATAGTTCCAATGTATTTTTTTGACCATTATTTCTAAAATAAAATGAAGGGATGTCAATATAACATCCCTTCAGCAGACTTAACTATATCTATCTAGCAATTCTGTAAAGCAAAAACTGAAGCAAAAGATCAACAACCAACACCTTACATTAACTAATAAAAGTTTCAGAACATGACTCGTTTATTAGACAAACAGTACAAGGATTGATCGATCCACAGACCAACGATGAACGTTTTTATTTAGATCATACTATATAGATCACGTTCATAATGCTGCACCCATTGAACTGCAAGCCACCCGAGACAAAATACGATTACAGTTTCAAGTGAGTCAGGCATTAAACCTTTGGAGCCCACCCCGCGATGACGTACTTTTCTTCAGCCTTGGTTTTCTGGAACGACTCTCGCTCGAAGAGCAGCTGTAGAAGGAGAACATAAAGGTGTCAACTTTTGTGCCACTTTTGCTTTTGTTTCAAAGAATTGGAAGATATGACATATTTAGCATAAACAAAGGCATGGACATAGAGAAACGAAAGAATATGCAATCGTAATATCAGAAACTAAACATGAAAAACTTGGTTGTCTTCATAATAGAAATGCCTCTGGGTGTGTGTGGATCCTCCATAAAGTAGTGTATTTTTGGAGAATCCGACACCAGTGCAGCAACAAATCAACATATGAAGAAGCAACAGATCAACAAATGTCAAGTTCCGTACCATACTCAAAAAATTTACATTTCTCGGTCCTTTTATGCGAGAAGGTTTAATGAGGCCAGGACAGTGAAAAGTGAAATTGATTTATACATTATACTAGTAGTTTAAGAAGAAAAATATCAAAGGTAGCTGCCGAAAGCTACTTTTGGTATGGAAAATCATCACATCTCGTATTAGGTTCGAATGATCAAATGAATTTGAATCATTAAAACTGTGACAACTATATATATATCATGTGGTTATTCTTTTAAATTCAAATTATCAGAGTTTGAATTTTAGAGACATTTCGACACACAGATAAGACAAACAAACTACTCCAGCACAAAGAATGTTCTCAATACCCACAGACAAAGCAGATACCGACCATGCACGCACACAAGGACACAGAGAGAAACAGAGTGCATACCTTCATGTAATTACGCACGTGACTCAAGCTTTCAGGCACACTCCACTTCTTGAAGTGTCCAAGAGCCACCTCGAGATGGTACAGTTTTGGAGCCAAGCTCATATCAACTGAACAAATATTCTTCCCATTGACATATGGTCCCTGATGAAATTCACAGCCAATAGAAGTTAAGATCATGGTAAAAATGAGACACATACTTTAAGTTAAACATATCAGGACAGTTCAATGTAAAACAGAATACATGAGCCTTGAGATGCTCTTCCAAAGCCTTTAATTCATCAAGCAGAGCCTGCTCAGTACCGTCACTAGAATCTTTGCTCTTCAGAAACGAGACGAAGGTAGGAAATATTTTCGAGCCCCTGCAATCCCAAACAAGTTACAGATGATATTCCACCGGTCAACATCAATAAAATAAAAATCAATGAATCATACAAACACAGTATAGAGACAATCATGTAAAAGGAAACACTGGATAGATAAACTAAATAATTACAGTGTTCCATATTGTCCATTTTGACTTGGCATATTAAGAGATGAGAATCTAAAGGTGAAACATATGAAGCACAATGGTAACCTTTTTGCTTCTCCAAACAAGTAAGAGAAATGTGGTATTCAGTAACGGAAGATTAAAATACAAGAGGTGGTGTTTGGTTTAAAAGTTCGAAAAAGAGTTTCCGCAGAACTACCTTTAGATTGTTATAAGAACTGTTTTCAACCAAATGCAAAGAAAGACAGATTTTCTTCAAAATTTTAAACCAAATCTCACCTAAGACATTTGAGATATAAGATTAAATCAAAATATGTAAATTCAATTTGGAACACAGGAAGTAAAGTGTTTTTGCTTGATCTAAAGAAACTCAAGCCACAAAAGTGAAGAGAACTATCACAAAACTTCATTTAAATGTAGCTTGCAGAAACCTAAGACGAATTCACAAATCACTTCCCTCCAAGGAATAAAGAACAAAAGGTTGGGGAAGTACAACCAAGAAACCTTTCCACAGAATTTTGAAGGAAAAATGCCATGTTAAAGTAATTGGAAATAGCAACTCCGTAAAACGCTTCCACTTTTGATTTCTATAAGGAGTTCAAGACAAAGAAAGCGTTAAAAATGTATCTTGCTTCTTTTATTTTAATAACTTTTGCTACATACAACATGAAGTTCCAACTTATAAGTATATTCATTACCCAAAACACTAAAATCTAAAGCAAATTCCGAGATGCAGCCAATAAAACATCCAGAGAAATAAAGCACCCAAGGGTGTGGCCTAGTGGTCAATGAAGTAGGTTGAGAACCATGATGTCAGGAGAGACATCTGTCCTTGTCCAGGTTGCTGGTGGGAGGTGGTTGGTATCAAGTGGACTTAGTCTAGAGAAATGTGGCCAATACAGAAACTTATTTAAACACATGAAGAAAGTAGGGAAGAAAACATACACAGAGGCAAATTCAGGGGGAGCAATGAGAGAGGGATTTGGGTATTTCTCTTCAATAATCCCAACAATGACATCAGAATCCGGGATCCATTTGTCACCAAAATTGATCACGGGAACTTTCCCTTCTGGGCTAACCTCCAAGAACCTAAAACCACAACCCCAAAACAAAATTTTCAGTTTCAGAGTGAAAAAAATGTTAACCTTTGGAACAAAAAGAAAGTACTTTTTTTTTCAGATTTACCATTTGGGCTTGTCACTAACATTGATCAAGTGCTTCTTGTAAGTCACTTTCTTTTCCTCCAATGTCAGAAGTACCCTTTGGCTAAATGGACCTTAATATCACAAAACCATAAAAAATTCAGAAAAATTGAAACCAAACCCATGAAAATTTGCAAAACACTCTCACACATACAAACTAAAACAATGGTATATGTCTTAAGAGAGCAAGATTACAGTCTCAGAAGTACCCCTTTGGCTAAATGGACCTTAGAATCAATAAACTACCACTAATTAAGAAAAAATGAAACCAAACCCATGAAAACTTGTCCAAAACTAACAACTAACACAAAACAGTGGTATAAATCTTAGAGAGTAAGAGATTACATTCTCAGAAATACCCTTAGACTAAATTGACCATAGAATAATAAACCATCACAAATTCAGAAAAATTCAAACCACCCATGAAAATTTACCCCAAAAAACAACACAGACACACAAAAACAAAGGTATAAATCTTAGTGAGCAAGAAATTTACAGTCTTTAGAAGTACCCTTTATCTAAATGTACCTTAGAATCAAGAAACCATCACAAATTCAGAAAATCCAAACCAACCCATGAAAATTTGCCCCAAAAAACAACAGACACACAAAAACAAAGGTATAAATCTTAGTGAGCAAGAAATTTACAGTCTTTATAAATACCCTTTAGCTAAATGTACCTTAGAATCAAGAAACCATCACAAATTCAGAAAAATCCAAACCAACCCATGAAAAATTGCCCCAAAAACAACACAGACACACAAAAACAAAGGCATAAATCTAAGTGAGCATGAACATTACAGTCTTTATAGATACCCTTTATCTAAATGTGCCTCAAAATCAAGAAACCATCACAAATTCAGAAAAATTCAAACCAACACATGAAAATTTGCCCCCAAAACAACACAAACACAAAAGGGTATGCATATAATCTCAAAGGGGGTTAGAAATTACAGTCTCCAAGGACATCAGGGGCACCCACAGCAGCCTTGACACAACCTTCAACAGCCATTTTTGATGAACAGATACCTCACAAATTGAGTGTCTTCTTTGTGTGTGGGGAGTGTACAATAATATAGCGTCCTTTTTAAAGCATTTTCCACATGTCCAATTATCAATGTTGGGACTATACGTGGATTTTTCTAAAAATTTGAAAGAAAAAAAAAAAAAACACACTCAAAGGTTTTACGTATAAAATATGTCAGTTTCTTTAACATTATGCGTCAACTTTAAATAAAAAATACTTAGAGGTTTTACGGCTTATTGAAGTGAATATGTATACTTAATAAGATGACATGTTTTATACGGTTAATTTTACTATCAAATAGACGAGCGAGATCACACACAAAACTAAAAAGGAAGAACTATATAATTAGACATACTTTACTATAATGTATACTTAATTTATCTATAGTTTAAAAATACATATAATACCACTTTTAATATTTATATCATATATTTTAAAATATTTAATCAGATACACAAATCTCTTAAATATGATATTGAATAATTATTATACTCAATTGGCTAACCACGATAGATTGCTCCATAACAGGAGGCTTTTCAAAAATCAAATTTGATGAACCACTTTTCAAATTGTAAAACCAGGAGGCTCTCTTGGATCGTAAGACCAAACCAAACCAATCTTTTTAATTCCATTTCTTGGTTTTGCCTCTAGGATTCTTGAAATAATTAGAATTTCTTTTTGGGGATTTTTGTAGCTTGCATTACACCACAGTGACTTTGGAGACACCGGGGTTGAAGTTTTTTTGGCTCGTGATATCTCGTCTTTACTATTAAAGAAGGAACTGATGAAGAAGATGAAGTTTAGGACAAAATAGATATACAATTACACCCTTTAAAATTGTTGGATACATGTATCTCGCTTTTAATTCAAATTAATAATTGTGTATCTCGATTTTTAAAACTGCTGGATACACATATTTCGCTTTTAATGATACATATATCTCATCTTTACCGTCAAAGAAGGAACTAATGAAAAAGATGAAGTTTAAGACTACAATATTACTTTGGTTTATGATTTCGTTATTTTAGGAAAATTTGTTAGAATTGATATGCAAGGATTCTATAAATCAGTTTGGGTTGTTGATTTGTTATCAATTAGCTCTTTAATTAAGGAAATAAGTTATACCCCTTTAATTCAAATTAATAATTTGTATATCTCGGCTTTTAAAACTGCTGGATACACGTATCTCGCCTTTAATGATACATGTATCTCGCGACCAAAATATGATATAGAAAGTAATATTACAAACTATGATGAATCCTAGTAATTAGGATCTAAAGTAGTGAGTTTTAAGTAGTTTGCCCAACTAAAAAGTTCTAATAGGAACACTTTATTTAGTTCGAATCTAAATAAAGTATTATGACAAATTTAAGAAAATGGCTATGTATTGTTACAACAATCATCGATAATTACTATTGTTAACCATCACTATATATCACCAATTATAATTATTCATCGTCATTATCACTATTAATTATTACTATAATCAACCATAGTTATAATTGTTATCAACAATTAATAATCAACTATCATCACTATTAATTATTTTGTACCGACAACCGACACTAATACCGACACAATTATTCACCATTACTATCAATCACCACTTTAGTCGATTTCTACGACCACTATCATTGGTCACACCATTATTAACTACCATATACTTATTTATTTATATAATTTAGAAATATTAATATTTTATATTTATTAATTTTTTCATAAAGATAAATTGTATACATTTAAATTTTGAGATGAATGATTTTAACTATTTAATATTTAGATTTTGATGTAACGTATTAATAATTATATTTATATTAAATTCAAATATATTAATTTTATAATATTGAAATGTATATTTAATTCCATACGTCTTAATATATTAAAAGAAAAAAAATACCTCAACATAATTATATAAGAAATTCTTTTGTTCGAATTTACGTCAAATATTAATTAATTTGATCATCATATACTTCGAATCAATCTAAATAAATTGATAGAGAGGGAGTACTTGTTTTTTTCTTTTGGCTAGTCATTTTCTAGGCATATAAAGATTTATTCACATTTTTGTGGTTGAGATTTATTGCAGAATAAATTAAATTAATCTTGGACACTGGAACAACTTTATATCTTGAAATTGATTTTATTGGATAAATTTAAAAGTATGATTTTGGTGTGTCATGAATTGAAGTGCCACTATCATGAGAATAACACTTACTATTTGAAAAAAGAGACTTTATTTTTCAAAAAATAAAAATAAGTAAAATAGAGAGAAAAATTCCCATTATTTAATTGATGCTAAAGAAAAAGAAAAAGTTTTGAAAATGTACATAAATTATGGAGAATATAATTAGATATATATTAGGCAGGAATCATATTTATATTATATATTTATCGTTAATTTTTAATTTAAGTGATTAGGTGAATATGAAAGTTAACATAGAATGTTAGTAAATAGTCGAACATTACCTAATTTTCTTATCAGTATTATTATAATTATTGCTCTTTTACTATCTTAATCTTCAATTTCATCATTAATTGTTGTCTCCTTTTTCGATTATATTATTATTTCTTATTGTTATTGTTCTTTCTTTTTTACTATTATTAAATTTCATTTCAATAGCTGATTTTAATATGCTTTATTTGAGACGAGAATCTATCGGAAATAACATTTCTACCTTCACAAAATAATATTAAAATTGCGTATACATCACCATTCCATATATATATTCCAAATGCATTCACGTCCAGAAATCATATTCTCTAATTTATTTTTTTTGGGATTTCATGCCTTTTCTCTTCTTTATTTTATTTATTTAGGGGGGAAAACTATAAACATTATTTGCTGCAATTTTGGGAATGGAAGAATCAAATACCAAATTCTGAAAGTGGTAAGATGCTTGTATGGCACCAAATTCCCATTTGATTTAGAATAAAGTTATTCAAAAACTTTTTCTGAAAAAAATAAAAGAAAAAAAGTAGAATCTAAAAAAGTGAACACACTAATTAGTTGAAGAAGATTCGACATTTACAACATATACATAAAAATAATTTTAGCTAAATAATATAATTTTCAATCAAAGAGAATTCTGATAAACCCAAACTATAAACCGGCTCCGCCCATGATACCAGAAGTTTCTCAGGTTAGGAGGTGGTGTTCCCTTGCCTTGCAAATTGATACTTTTTGTTAATGTGGTTCACGTGTTGTGTTTTGGAGGGTTTGTGTCTTATAGAAATAATGATGTTGTCAATCGTGTTTATTATTTTCACGATCTATACATGCTCGTAGAGAGACTAACTCAGTAGTTGATAAATTAGCTATTTGGATTTTTGATAAGAATCTCATGTTAAATGATTTCGACTCCAAAATAGCACTTCTTTTCAAAGCCAATAGATCAAAAATAAGTAATTAATATTGAATGTAAAATATAAAAAAAAAATATTTTTAATAATATTTTCCTATTTTTTTACATAGTAAAAAACAAAAAGATATTCATATTGTAATGATTGGACAGTTGACCAACCAAAATTTTGGCGCAATTTGTTTTGCCGACCACCGTAATGGCGGCGGCCTGTTGACACTCAATTTTCGTCAATCAAAACCCTAAATCAAGAAATATTATTTATAGTAAGCTTTAAATAATAATGCAGTTTTTTTATTTAGTATTTAATTAGTAATAATTAAAATTAATTAATCATTTCCAGCTATTCTTCTTCATCACTCCATTATTTTCAGACAATTTTTTGATACACAAATCAGCCACAAGCTCAAATTTATTTTTTTTACATATTTGTTTCTTGGGATTTGATCTTCTTGATTTTTCCAGTTTTTTTTGGAGGTGGGGTTGTTTTTTTCTTGCTTAAATTTCAATTTTTAATCAATTTTGGTTATGATTATTTTATAGAAAGTAATATGGATTAAAAAAATATTTTGATGGCTGCTGTTATTATATTGATATTATCAATTTTTCTGGGTTTATCATCATTAGTTACAAGGAGGAGGAGACCATCTTCAATAAAGGTAGAATCTTTAGTTTATAAGTTTTTGATATTCTTGGATTTTTTATGATTCTTGAATTTTTTTGGGTTTTTGTCACTATGTTGTGTTGTGGGTCTGTAAGTAATTGTGTGAAATGAGTTAGGTTGGATTTTTGTTTGTTATAGTAATTGTTAGGATTGATGATGATATGATATGGGCTTAAATGAAAAAATCGGGATTCATATAGCTGACTCGAACTTGTTTGGGGTTGTTGTTGTATAGTAATTGTGGGAATTCCAGCTATGTGAGGTTTGAAAAATGTAGTTTACTTTTAAGTTCAAATAAAGGAAGATAGTTGTGGTAGGACAAAATATGTACACAAGATTGAGGCATAGTTTTTTTTTGAATTGGGGTAGGGGAAGGGGATTACAAGGTGGAGAATCGAATCAAAGCACGTAGTCAATCAAACTGAACTACTGAGATTCCCTCGATTGAGGCGTAGTTGAGTCTTCTGAATATACAGAAAATTCGTATAACTGATCTCAACTAGTTTGAAATTCAGGCCTATTTGATTGAGAGTGATGATAGGGAATGATTCTGTTGGGTTTTGAGTTGACTTTTGTGTTGTGGCTAATGATAGTTTGATGTCTTTTATGATGGCTCACTGTTGGACTTTCTCAGTGTTGGGGTTTATACTTTATTGATAATGATAATGTTTAATAAATATGGTCTGCTGCTTTTTAGCTCTGGGAGAACAATATTTGATTATGTGTCTCTACTTACATTACACTTTTGGCCTGTGGGTGGTGACATTTGAAGGTATACTATGTTTCATTCTTTGGCTAAAGAAGCAAAGAACATGTATTTTCCACGTCATCTAATCTTTTCTCGTTAGCAATCGAAGGAAGGGGTAGAGCATGTTCTATTTTTCCAAATCTTTCAAGATCCACATCAAAAGCTTTTTCATCCGTGTGATTTAGATGAACTAAGCCCCCCTTCTTTTCTTGGCAGTTATCATACTGCTATCAATTTGGCTGTCTGTGTTGTCTCTAACATGGTGTGAATGATCGTTTTGCACTTCTCTAGTTTAAGTTTTAAATGCTGTCAATGGATATTGCTTGCTTGGGTGATTAAATGTAAGTCATGCTAGATTCACTATAAACACCACTCTGAAAGGCATATGGTTTCTAGAGCTTTGATCTTTGAATTTTTTCATTGTATTGTTTGTTTTGTTACGGAGGGATGTAGCCATTTGTGTGCAAGAACTGAGAACTACCATTAATGTGTCCTTGCTTATTTTAAAATGCTTCTGTTATCGAAGGCATTATATTATTGCATCGGAGAAAAGTAATAAGTTCCTAACAACATTCAATGTGATTTGCAATGTTTTGGAATTACAATTACTTCGTTACTCAGTTTCTGCAAACATATTTGATTTCTGGGATGGTAGCATGCCTTTCAAGTTAGTTGTATATATTTGTTCAAATCTGCTAGAATGAAGTGTTAGTGTGTCACAATGTCTTTAGAGTTGGTGTGTTCAATTTTAGTATTTAGTTAATCCTTTAGAATTTCGTTAGAGTAAGTGTTAGATTTTAGCATCAAATTGATACTTCTTTGGTAAAATACAGGATATGGATTGTATCTCATACCTTGTTTGTTATATTCTATTATCACCAAGTCATTAATATATCTGCTCCCTTCTGTTATTTTCTTGAAAAATCATGATTTGCGTCTATTTTGCTCTTGTAGACATAATTGTTAATCTGGAAAACTAACAAAATTCTTGTCATGTCTGCACAGTGCCTGGTTTAATCAACCAGACTGGTTAAAGAGTTATTGAAACAGATGGAAGGGAAGCAGCACACACCAAGTGTTATAGCAAGGCTGATGAGCCTTGACGAGCTTCCACCTCGGCAGCACCTCCCTGTTAAGAGAAGGAGAGTACTCTCTGAGAACTATCTCCAGAAAATGGCTTCTATAGGTTTGCGAGAGAAGAGTTCATTTTCTGTTGGCCTCTCCCATGGAATAAACACTCAGAAGCATCAAGTAGTTAAAGATGTATCTGCAGCCAAGTTGAAGATGCGGAAATATACTAATTCGAGTGTTACTTCGATAAAGGAGAAACATTCTTATCTTATGGACTCCGAAGGCATTTCCGAAAGTTTACTTTCAACCATGCATTTGCGTGATCTACAGGCTTATAAACCCTATTGCCATCCGGTTCACTCTGCTGTCGCTAAGCTAATATGCAAGATATCTGCTAGGACTACCGCTAAAGAAAAGACTTCGAGATCTCTTCAGACACTTGAGATTGGTACACCTAAGCATGACGTTGGAGAATGTTCTATTCAGCACTTGAAGAAAATAAACTTTCAGCTTGATCCAAATGAAAACATGCCTCATCCGTCTACAAGAGTTATTGTGGTCAAACCTAGTTCTGGAAAGTATCGTAAAACCAAACATCAGTCAGTTTCTCTTAGGTATGGTTTGGAGTCCGATCCCGTTGATTTGAAGTACAAGAAATTCACAGAACATGAAAATGGGGCAGTACATAATGAGAGACCAGGAAGTGCAGAAAGCATCAGTGACACTTTTCTGAAGGCCGAGGCTCTAAAGCTGCCTTCTTCAAAATTATTTAGTACACAAAGAAAAGATAATACACTAAATTTCTTTTCAAAGAGGTCATCTTTTTCCAAAGAAGTCAAGAAGCAAACCATTGAAAAATGGAAGCTGATGAATGATCTTCAAGAAGTTGAAACAACTTGTAGAAGCCAAAATCTTGGAGAAATGCTTGCTACGGATGACTTAGAAACTAGGCCTCAATTTTTGGACTCCAAGCGTGACTCGCAAAGTTTTTGCAGTTCATCCAGTGTGAACACTCAGATCTCAGGCTCGTGCAGCAAGGATTCGCTAGTTCCAAATCATTCTGCTGGTTCTAGGATAGCCTCTGGAAGTCCTGAAGGTACGATCGTCCATAAAGCTTCTCTATATGGCTGGCATCTGAGGCAGAAAGTAGCTGTTACTGAGAAACATTCCAAGTCTATGAACCAAAAACAGAAAGATAATGTGGAATATAGAGACTTGACCTTGAAGGAAACCGATCAGCATAGTCCAAATTCAGTTCTGGAGCCACCTTTCCAGGAAGAGAAACCCTGTACCTCTGCATTCGACGGCTTATGTAGTAAGTAAACACAAACCTTTGTTAACTATTTTCTCAACAGCTTTCATCCAATCTCATTTTTGTTCTTCTGAACTTGTAAGGTGTTGCACGACAACTTCAGTTTCTTGAGACCAACTCTGAGGAAACATATTCAGAAGGATCAGAAATGGGTGTCTCAACTGATGGAGGCTCCGAGACAGGGTCTCCGGATCTCGTTCAAGATAGTGAAAACATATTGAAAGACTTCAAAACTGCAGATGGCAGGGACTTCTCCTACCTGGTTGATGTTTTAGATGAAGCCAGTTTGCACGGCATGAACCTAGGAATGTGTTTTGAGACATGGCATTCTTTGGAATGTCCCGTGAATCCCTCAGTGTTTGACTTGTTAGAGAAGAAATACGGGAAACAAACATCTTGGCTAAAATCAGAGAGGAAACTTCTGTTTGACCACATAAATTCAGGGCTAAGTGAGATTTTGCATTCATTTCTGGAGATCTACATAATGGAAAAATCTTTAAAAAGAAGGTGTTGTTCTACAATGAGGAGAACTGATATTGAAGAAGAGCTGTGGAGGATGCTGGTTAGTCATGAAAATGAAATATGGAAGGACTTGTCTGGGAAGGCAATTGGAAATGAAACCAAATGGTTGCAGGTCGAGGAGGAAATTGGTAGCATATGCAGAGAAATAGAGAAATATTTGTTGGAGGAGCTAGCTGCAGAATTAGCTTTGCATTGAGAGCGTATAAAATGGGATTTTGTCCGCTAAGTTTTCCTACTACTTCCTTCCTCAAGTTACTGGGAATAGATATAGTTTTTTTTTTCCAAGAGCAGTTTCGATCTGAAAGTATAGGATGTTGTTTAGAAAATCTGAAAGATGTGGCACTATCTATTCGTATATTCATTCAAACACCGTGTGCAATTCTTGAAGGATTATTTTTTCTATAGAATATCACCCATGCTTATGCATGAAGATACATGTAGAAAGATTTGGTGTAAACAACTAAATATCAATACTATTGATATATTTTTGAAGGCAGAGAGCCAGAAGTTGAAAAGGAGTTGTCGTTGAGCAGGTGTTTGTGCTATTACTTCTATTTCAATTTACTATTTAAGGGCATCTTTCTTTAAATAATTCTATAAACTACTTTGCCCTTGTGCCTGTTTTTCCTTCTACAGCTGTATTGATGGAAAAAGTTTCCAGGTATAAGATTTTGGTAGGTCTTTCATTTAATTAGATATATTTTCATATACACTTTAGTGTTTCATGATGTGTGATGGAAAAATGATACTCCCAAGTTGGATACACCTTTTTGTACCTAGTAAAAGAGGTCTGATATAGATCATAAAATCACCAGTACATTTAACCATTCAATTACATGCTTCAAAGTACGAAATATAAAGATTCAGAAATATAGCACAAACATGTTGAATTAATATCTAGGGGACATGTTGTTTAAGGGGTGATGTAGACGGTAAAGTGGGTAATTGTCTCCAGTCCATCAGTTGTATGTTGGTCCACGTGAGGAAGAGTTTCAATGGTGGCAAATCCTTTAGCATTCTCATACTTGCCAGTCCCTCCTATGATGGCAATGTGAGAAATTGGTGTGGCTGTCCTGTGAATTCCGAAGAAACTAATAGTATCATCAACTTCGTGATTATGTTCTCCGTGGAAAAGTGTTGTCAAGGCTAAAGTGTGGCTGGTGCCATCTGAAGAGCTTGTCAGGTAAAATCCTTGTGCCCTCCCAAGAACAGCTGATCCAAGCTCATGTCCCTCTGTTAATTCATTGTCAACGACAGTAATAGAGCCAAACATGAGCTGCTGAAGCGATAAGCCAGAAGGAAGCTGCCCGGCTGTTACAAAAGGTTGGTTGTTATCACCATTAACTATATTGTTGTTTCCGCTGTTTTGCAGGACAGTGTTAGCTTGTTGCTGACCGTTAAGGCCTGCAAGGAATGGATAATTGTTTTTGTTGACGATGTTGTTAATGTTGTTCAAAGAAACTCCTCCATTGATTGGGAAAATTTGATTGTTGAGCTTGGAGAAAGGCAGATTGTTGGCATCGGAAGTGGCTACAATTCCAGTGACCACTCTTCCTGAAGGAAGCGAACCACCAAGGATGTCATGCATGAAAAAGGAGAACGTGGGGTGCTCAAGGATGGGACTTTCTACTTTGGCGCCTGAGGTAGCAGCTGCTGTGGTCCCACCTGGGGCTGCAGTGGCCACTCCTGGTGTTTTGGCGGCAGGGGTAGTTACTGGTGCTGCATCAGCGACGGGGGCTGCTCCATTATCTGTTAAGTCAGCAGGAGGAGTTGCTGACGCAGCAGGGGCGATGACAGGGACTGAATCTGGTTCAGGGTCAGCTGGTAAATCTGCTGGAGGAGCCACTGTGTCTGCAGGGATGGAAGGATCAGCTACTGGTGCCACATCAGAATCAGGAGCGGTGACAGTAGCTGGTGATTGGTTACTCGGCAATGTGGTAGCTGGGGCAACCACAGGAGCCACAACAGGCTCATCTATTTCTGATGACGCATCTGCCACTTGGCTCACTTCATCAAGGATTCTTGCAGAACTGGCACAGCCAAAGGTGAGGACTAGCAGAAAAATGCAGAACGTGGCTTGGAGTGTTTTCGAGGTGAGTTGGGAAACTTTCGCCATCTTTTCTTGAAAATGGTGCTAGAGTGAGATATAGAAGGCAAATGAAGTTGAGTAGATGCTTAATTGATGAGGAAAGACTGGAGCTTCAATGGTTATATATAGCTTTATTACATCCTAATAAAAAGTGGAGCTGATAAGGTGGTTTTGGTAAGGAGTGATAGATATGCCTGTTTTTTCTTATTTTGTTGCAGAACACCAAATCCACTTGGACATCAGGTTTGGTTGAACCAACTCTGAATTATTTATTTTTTTCTGATTAACTAGTTATCTCTTTTTTTAATAACCGTGGTGTCCGGGCCAGTTTTCGTGGACTTCGACTAATTCCACGGGATACCTGCCACCTCTCACCAGCAACATGTACCAATTGACTTAGTACAGATGTTCATGTACAGATATACTATGGACTTCACAGAAGCTTTCATCTTTTCAACATCTACAGGCAGAGTTGCCATGTCTCTATTTTCCTGTTTTTCCGAGCTTAAGAAAAAAATCATAATTGCTAGCGGCAGATCGCAATTTAAGTTTCCTTCATAGATGATAAAATATTAAAATTTATCAGTAAATCTTGTTGAAGGCAGAAAAATTCTCTGTGAATTTCACACAATTCTGAAAAAATGAGTTCCTAAACCTCCGAATTCTCCTTAAGTTCCCTTAACCCGATATTTAATGTAAAATTTGAAGGAAATTAAGTTGTTTTCTCATGAATAGCACATCTTCAAGAATCCTCATATATGTCTTATCTATTTTGTCCTCCAGCATTATTTGAATTTCTTTTTTCAGGCCTTTGCAGCTTATTCCGTGCTCCTTAATTGGTCTGTTAACTGTTAACTGTTAACTTTACGAATTTAGTCAGTCGATTTAGCAATACTATGTCTGCCCCTACACTTCCCTTTGAATCTGCGCGGAGAAAGCAGTTTTGCCTATGCATGACTTCAATGTGATTTGGTTATCAAGTAAAATGTTTGTAGTCAGATTTTTTTTAATGTGAGTTCCAATATAACTTTGAAACTGTTTAAGATCTGTGCATTTTTCTGATGAAACACACTTAGAAAAAGTTCATGGTGACACTAGTTGTAGTTTATGTAACATCTCCCTTTGTATTGACAGAAAGCAAAAGTTCCACACAAAATCTTCACCCTTGTAACAAATATAAAAATCTTGAACAATCAAAAATTACAATAGAGAAAGAAATTGTGAATTACAGCTCAATGATTACTCTAGCAAGTTACTAACTTTAACCAAGATAAACATTGAATGAAAGAATCTTGTATGCTTCTTCACTTTTGTTAGATGTTACATTGACAATCTTGACAGTAGCATAGCCATTTGCATCATGATACTTTCCGGTACCTCCTATTACTGCTATATGTGATTCAAAAACATCACCCCTATGCACCCCGAAAAACCTTAGACTATCCTCATACTCATTACCAGGAAAAGTAGTAGTCATTGCCATCATATGACTGCTACCGTCTTCTGAACTTGCTACATACATCCCTTGAGCTTTTCCCATCAAAGATGAACCGTAAATGGAACCTTTGTATATGTCCTCATCGATTGTTATCACTGTCCCTAGTTCTAATTCTTGAAGTGTGGCTATAGCTGGGAATGTCATGCTGATCCCTTCCAAATCAAGCGTGTGAGTATGCAATCCGTTCATTCCAACATTTGGGTTTGTGTCTGTCAAGGGAATGCCTCCTACAGGAGGGAAATAGCCTAATGGTTTCGAGAAGGGAAGTTGATGATGACTATTTACTCTTGTTGATGCAGGTCTTGATGAAGGGTGTTTTAGACTAAGAACATCTAGCATGTAAAAGGACGTTTCATGGCGTTCATGATGATGATGATGATTGTTCGTCGAGGAAGGATTGTTATTCAGAGTTCTAGCAGAAAATGATTGATTGCTCAATGTCAAGAAGAAGAAGAAGAAGAACCAAGAAATGACTAGTTTGGAAGGAGACTTTAGCATCTTGATAGTTTGTAGAAAAGTTTTCAATAGGTTCTTTGAGAACTAAGTTAAGAAAGGGGAAATCTCCAATAATACTTTTTAACTTTTGAAGTGGAGTAGTTAATGTATTAATGAAGTAGTTAACCTTGTTATGTTAGTTGACTTCTAAGGTCCTAAGGACCATTATTTCCTATCAAGAAAGTATGAAGAAAAATAAAACATTTATTTGTCTGATTTTGACTTATACAGAGTATTACACAAAATAAAGAAGATTTTCAAATCTTGTGATTTTAAACTAAAAATATGTAGAATATATTATTCGTGTTCTTAATAGATATCAAAGGTAGGAATTCCTCGTAGATAATGAAGGAAGTTCCTGAATCCGACTAATATTCATCTTGCCCCACCGAAAGCCATATTTTCGAGTTGTTTGCTCTCCGTCATTATTATTATTATTAACGAGCAAGTTTACTTTTAATAATAACAACATACCTAGTGAAATCTCACAAAGTAGGGTATGAAGAGAGGTAGAATATACGTAGACTTTATCACTACCACTACTGTGAAGTAGTGTAAAACAGACTTTATCACTACCTCGTGAAGTAGTGTAAAGCAGACTTTATCACTACCTCGTGAAGGTAGAGAGGTGTTAGGGTTTTGTTCTGATTTTCTTACTTTATTTGAAGTTTATTTTTTCCTAAAAGAAAAGACAAAACATTACCATAAATGTTTTTAATATTCTTCCATATTTGGTTTATTCTGAAAAAGTTTGGAGATCTATAAATTGAAGATTCATATTCTCATAACAGACAACAACATAATCCACAATGTAGTCGTTTAGAGACTTTTGTTTACGGGGAGATTTATTCTCTCCACAGTTTTGGTATTTTCTTTTATATTAGTTTTTCATGTAATAATATTATGTTTTTAGTATAAGTTTTTGTCATCTAATTTATTATCATATGATTTGCAATTGTAAGTTTCCGCATGACGCCAAGATCACTTGAGGAGGGGTAGAATGTACGCAGACTTTATCACTGCCACTACCGTGAAGTAGTGTAAAGCAGACTTTATCACTACCTCGTGAAGGTAGAGAGGTTCATGTAAAAGAAGAAGAAATCCACTACCGTGAAGTGGTGTAAAGTATACGAGAGAGAATACAGTAACAACAGTTGTGACAAGGCGGTACACTTTGCTCACTCGTAAACAATAAGTATTGCTAGTTTAAATAAATGATTATATTCAAGTGTGATTAAATTATACACATTATATATTATGAAAAAATAGACATTATCAATGACATTGTTCAGAAAGAGAAAATAGTCGTTGAATCTTCTTTTATCATCATCGAAAAAAGTCTACAACATCTAAATCTTTTTCGATCATAAAAAAAATGCAATTCCAGCTGAATATTCTTTATTATTATATAATAACAAAGAGTCAATAGTAGCTGAATCACTATTTTGGTGTTGGATTGAACGATTATGAAGAAGAAACAAGAAATGCTTGTAATTCATCTGCAATGAACTTTGTAATTAACTGAGTAGAAACAATTGAAAAAAGAAATAAGTAATTTTTATTTGATGAATTTCATGGATTTAATGAATTTTGTTTTTAATAAGTGTCCAATTCACGCAATATGTATGTTGTAATACTCTCACCTGTTCCAACTTAAATATCCAACCTTTATTTGACACTTTTTAAAATTGTGGATTTTACACCAATTTTGAAGTTGATGATAGTAAAGAAAGAACCAACCCAATTCTTGTTAAAAGTAGAGCAAGTTTTAAAAAAAGTTGTTCGACTTATTTGAACTAATTTTAAGATAAAATAGTTTTCAACTTCTTTTAGCATTTGGGTAAACTGAAAATATACTTATAAACACTTAATTTAAAGATAAAATGAAAAGAAGAAGTTAAAAGTCCAAAATCAATCCACTCTAACATGAAACTTTATCTTCCACCTTTAGTTTTAATTTGATCTTTGAAAACAAAAATTAGATTGAACTCTTTCTAAGAATAAAGTTTGAGCTTTTTAACAAGTATTTTTCTGATTTTTCGATGGCATGATATGTATAACATGTTATCACCAGATACATCATTTAAATTATTAATTATTATTTTAGATAGTTATGTGATGTATAGAATATAACGAAAGGTAAACTTAGATTGATCAAGAAAATAGGAATTTAATAGAAGAAATTGTGTGGTGAAAAAATAGAAATTAATTGTATGATGGATCTTAAGTTCATAACACTGTAAATTTTATTTCATTTTGCCATCATTTCATTAATATTTTTTTCCATAAGCTAAAAAAAAGTAATAATGATACGTCGAAAATCTGAATTTATGAGACTTTTTTTTTTTTGGTTATCAATCTCAAAAGAATGACACAATTTTATATTTAGTAATAGTTTAACTTCTTTAGAGTGATGATTTATAGACACATAATATTTAGGAAAAATTACACAACAAGGCAAACATATGTTATGTATTTACGATAAACCACTATAGTTTAAAAAATTACAATTTATAGCTTTATGTAGGATTTTATAACAAATTTATCTCTCCTCTCTCACCCTCACAGTGATGATCCAAGTGTATATAATTGTTTTTGTATTTATATAATGTATTTGTTTTGAATTGTATTTTGTATTTATCTTGCATTATATTCTGTATTTATTTAATTTATAAATGTTTTGTATTCTGTATCAATTGTATTCGAAATACAGTGAATACAACATGTATTCATCTTCGATCTCTCCTCCCTCTCTCGATCTCGCTCGCCTCTCTGCTCTTAGTCTCAATCTCGCTCACCTCTCTCGATTTCGTTCGCCTCTCTCCTCCTAATATGTATTCATTTTGATACAAATCTGTTTGTATTGGTATTTTTTTCTCTGAAAATAACAGAAAAATATGAGTACAAATACATAAATTAAAGCCTACCTTCCTCTATTATCCTCTTGATTATTTTCAAGCTAGTCTCCTAGAAAATGTAAAGTAGTTAAGAACCTCATTAAATGAATGACAAAATATGAAGAAAAAAATCTCAAAAACATTTTTCTTGAACTTTAAATAATTCACTTATTTTAAATTATAAAAAAAATCCAACAATTCACTTAATACGAACTAAAGAAAATATTAAATAATAAAAGCTCAAAGTTTCTAATGAAATGTTGTAAGTACATTAAATATAAGTTTCTAACCATTCTTTTTGTCAAAACTTTTGGGGAATTATTACTTCCTATATCCTAACCTGCATAAGTATGAAAGGATTAATAATCGACTCATTTATTAACTTAGTATATTTTGATCCGTCCAATTCAATCAATTTAAAAGTTGGCATGATATCTAAATTAAACTGACTCATAATAAATTTTGTTAGAAGATTTTTAAAAAGTAATTTTTAGAATAACTTATCAGTACTTCTTACTAAATATATATAATCAACTAACTCAAACGGACTCAACGCTACAAAAAGCAAGAATATAATTCTTCTAAAACCAAATCCAAATTCCCAATCAAAATACTATAAAACTGGTCGTTACTTCTAATATCCATAAAAAAACTTTGTTACTCATCAAATAATTCTCAAAAATCCTCAAATATTCACATCGACATCAAATTTTATGTCTTCGTTTTACCATCGATTAAAAATATTTACCATCGCTAGCTAATATAAATAATATTATACCTTAACTATACACTTATTATCAATACGTCGGACGACTATTTAGGTTAATTTTTCAAATATAAGAAAACACTCCCACACATGTCAGGAGAAAACAAATCCAAATTCCAATTAAAATAGGGAAGTGGTCGTTGGTTCTCATAATTATAAAAATAAAATCTTTCTTCCTCTCATCAAACAAAATTCTAAAAATCCAACATCAAATTCTATCTTTTCGTTTTTAAATTTTTTGTTCTTTGGTCTCTTGGGTTATTGTCGAGAGTCTATCGAGAACAACCTCTAAGGTTTCTGTTCAAACTCCACTTGTGGTATATTATACAAGGTATGTTGTTGTTGGTCTCTTGGTTTAATTGTTGAGAATATATTGTAAACAACCTCTCTATTAAAGTCTGCATGTACACATTATCGGTTCAGACTCTGCTTGTGGGATTGCACTTTTAGTTGTAAATTTTGATAATTACAAGTTAATTATGGGTTTCTAATGGATTAAGATTGAGATTACATGGGCGGAGCTCGAATACTCTTCGTTGAAAAATTACATTATACTTGTATAAACAAGGTTTAAATTATTTTATATGTATAGATATATCAGATATTTAATCCTTGTAGCCTCTTTTTGTGTTTACTTGTTTATATTTTGAATCTCGTGATTGGTAATTCTCTTTGGATATGGAGTTGCCTTTGGTAAAGAGTGTTTTTCCCCTTCAAAGTAGGACTTTCCGACGCAAATCCATATTAGTCGAGTCCCAAAGTAGGTAGCAAACACTGGGTGGGAAACTAATTTTTTTTAAAAAAGAATGTGTGTTAGGCTGCTTTATATCTTGGTCATTAATGTATACCCCTTGATGTATGTAAAAAAAGGTGACTAATTTAACAGAAAATTTCAAAAAAAACTGTTCTAGTCCAACATAAGGTAAATTGAGGATAGGTGTAACAGTAATTCCGAGGGTCTATCAGAAACGGTCTTTCTACCTCTGAATATAGGGGTAAAGTCTGCCTACACTCTACCCTCCTCCCAGACTCCATTTTGCAGGACTACACTGAGTATGTTGTTGTTGGTCTAAGCTTTGCTTTGACAAACATTCAACATCTTAAAGTATGTTTTCAACTTGTGTTTAAGTTCCCTCTTTTCTTTTCTTTTTTGCAAATGATCAGAAGGCAGAATGGCGATGACAGATAACGGTAACATACTTGGAATTGGAGGGGAAAAACTCGACAGACTTTCGGATCTTCCTATTAATATCATACACAAGATTCAGAATCACATATCTATCGAGGATGCTGCAAGAATGAGTGTTTTGTCCAGAACATGGAGATATATTTGGGCTTCAAACCCGAACCTCGTATTTGATACAAAGTTTTGCACAAAGAGACTGCCATCAAACACAATAGACATCATTAGTACAGTTCTGTTTCAGCACTATGGATCCATTAAGACATTCCTGGTGGATATTTCATCAATACATTCTTCTCAGCATCCAGTCGTTGATCGATGGATGCTCTATTTGTCAAGAAATGGTCTCATGTATCTCACTATTAAGAATCATAACAGTGGCAATGCTCCATAGACATTGCCTTCCTATGTGTATGACATGGGACTAGAACGTTTGTCCCTGACGAACTGCATTTTCAGGCCTCCTTGCAGTTTTACGGGTTTCCATAAGCTCAAGGTGTTTCAATTAATGCGAGTTTCCTTTGAATTAGACATTGCAACTTCTTCCCTCAGGATGCCAAACATTGAGAGACTGGTTTTCAAACAGTGCATTGGTCTTCGTTTCTTGAATATACATGCCCCAAAAGTTGCTGCTTAATATATCTGTTATTGTGGAATCGACACCCTAAAATTGAGTCCTTTCATGAACTGAGAGAAGATGAGATTTTTTGTAATTGTATCCGAAAAAGAAGTTTCACTAAACAGTCAAGATAAAGCAATGAAATTGACAGATCTTCTCATCAGCTGGCCTAACCTTGATCATCTTGTTTTAAGCAGTAGCGTCCTCAAGGTAAGTTACAAAAAAGGTTGGATATAAATGTTAGGCATAATACATAAACAGACGCTCATCAAACTTGGTCTTACTCTTAGCTGACAACTAAACGCTCCAACTCATCTCCACTGTGTCTCGTGGACACCCAACATTGACATGACACTTAAATTTTGGAGGTGTGTTGGAGTGTTCAACTGACTCAGTAGAGACGAGTTGAGGAATCTAGACGTGTGTATACTCAAAGCTAGAGTGTTTACTTGCCAGCTGAGACCAAGATTGAGATTACGTTTATGTATTATGCCTATTTTTTAATGTTTAACCTTATTATTTTGTGGTTGTTCGCTGTCTAGTTTATTGCTTCTGGTACCGCAGTAGAGAGTCTTCCAATGCGCCTCACCAGATTGAGAGGTCTTTGTCTTAGTGAATATGTTTTTGGCAATGAAGATCAAAGATTTGCTCTTTTAAGCATTCTTAGAAGTTCTCCCAATTTAATGTTGCTTCAATTTCATGTAAGTACTACATGACTTCATGAGTTGTTACTCAATTTTTCGAGTAAAGAGTTGAAAACGTCACTTATTTCTTACTTTTAATCTACTTATAGACGATGAGATCCAGAATAAGAAAGATGAAATCAAAGTGGATGTAAATTCTTGTCAAGTACCAGACTACAAGATACAACAACTCAACAACCATTGAAACTAAACAGACTCTGTGGTAAAAGACACGAATTGCTCTTTATAAGCTTTATACTTGCCTCTGCACCTATACTCCAGAAGGCCATCCTTTTGGTAGATACAAGTGTTGATCAAAGTCAATCGTTGAAAATAACAAAGGAGTTGATGAGGTTCCCTCGAGCATCTCCTAAATTAGAAATAATATATGAATCGTGGTCAATAGAACGAGCCAGGCTAGTTAAGCTATGATGTTGAGATGACAGGAACCGGTTTCTCACTGTTTCTAGAGGATCCTTTATTTTGGTTCTTGTGGCGTTTTACTAGCATCACTTGAAGGATTTTGCGTTGTTTATATATACTGAGAGATATAACTAAATATGTACACTAGTACTTTGTTTTTGTAATGCAGAGAACCAGATATCGTAAATAAGTTGTTACTGATCATCCATTTCGTGCTTTCTATTTCTGATCCCAATGGCGGAGCCACACTTCTCATGTCAATTACAGTGTAGATAGGTAATTCTCTTTTAACGTATATATAATATATGTTAAATCCCCTTGTTTTTCTTCGTGTGTTTACCTTTTGTGTTGACAGTTGACACCTCTTAGTGAAAATCCTGGCTCTACTATTGGTTGAACCACACGAGGAACAGTCTCGATAGTGGTTTATCTTTCAACACTCTCGTACTTACTATGTCAGAAATTGGTGTGCCTGTCCAGTGAACTCCAGAGAAGCTAATGGAATCAGCCACACCTGCTCTCCATGCAATAGTGCTGTCAGTGATAAGACCGTAAATAAGCAGGTGTCATGCGGAAGCTAACAAAGCAAACCTCGAAGGAGACATCTATTGACTACAAAACTGTTTTGAAGGATAGCGTTAGCTTGTTGCAGTGCAGATCATTGCATATAATACGTAGTTACCTCAATGAAACCTTATAATATAAAACATGAAACTTTCTATATTCATATATAGAAGGTCTCATTGATTTCAAGTAACGTAATTCAAATATAACTAACAATTGGTTAAAATAAACTCGATTCTTATTTGTTTTATCACTCTCCTTGGTTGGCATCTGTTTCTGTTCTCACACGGTCGTTTGGTTAGGAACAAGTTATTCCAGGATTAGTTATCCTGGAATTAGCTATTCTGGGATAACTTATTCCACCATATACGTGGGATAACTTATCCCATCACTATGGTATAAATGGTGGGATAAGTTATCCCAAACATGGCAACCAAACAAAACACAAAAAATTTATCCCATAACTATGTTCTTATCCCATGACTATTTATTTTTATCCCTCACACCAAACGACCCCTGAAGTGTAATATTAATATGATGAAAAAATTTGTCTTAATATGTTGGGCGAAGTTCATATAATTTAACTCTCGAAAAACAAATGTGACAAATAGAAATGAATGGACAGAATATGATTAAGTAAAAAATATATAAAAGCAAGCACATAATCTACTTTAATTAATACTCTTTGTATTTTAATTTACATGTCATAGTTTGAAATAAATAATCAAACTTTTAAATTTTAACCTTAAAATTGGTAAATAAAATCTTTAAGGTTCTTAAAAATAAAGTGAAGTGTTTGATCATAAATTTTAAATACTTTTCACTTTATATGAAATTTATGGAGTTGGAGTTAAAGATGTAGTTATTTTTGGTTATATTTTTTTACAAAAAAATATTTAAAACAATGTTCATACTTGAATGTACTTAGATACAAATTCAAAAGTGAAAAGTGGGTAACGTTTGTATTACTTGGAAAATACTTTATTTGTTCATTTTTACATGTCACATTTCATTTTATTATGAGAATCAATTTGATTAATTTTCGAAGCTAAATTGATCTAGATTGATTCAATATTTAAAATATGAAATTTAGATATTTAAAAGGTATACGAAAAACATCATAAGTTGCAATCTTTCTCATATTAATACGATAAAAAAATTCAAATTAAAGGTCCAAACAAAACTTCAAATTCATATCTGATTTCATAATTTCATATCGCATGTCGGAGGAATAAATACTTCATATCATTTTTGGCTAGAAAATAATCTAAGACTATATGCAGAACATTTCATGAAGAACTTATACACAAACAGTTACTAGAAGACACAAGCTTTGACTCTCACCAAACTGGATTGTAGAATGCTCAAAGCCAACAGACCTTGTAGGCATGTTAGTTACCTCTAATTAGGGGTCGCGGGATCCCAATCATCTCACCATACCCCTCGATGGTAACATATAGATAATCTACTCGCACCATAGTGCGTAAGACAAGAAATGAACAGCTCCATCGAGCAATTACTTCCGTGGAGAGTAAATACATCATTGCATATCATTGTTTCCTAGCAAGTGAGTCTAATACCATATGCAGAACATTTCAATAACTTGTACACAGATAGCTACTACAAGATGCAAGCTTTATCTCTCACCAACCTAGATGGTAGAATGATCAAGCTAAACAGACATCATCGGCATGCTAGTTACCTCTTGGGTTCCGATTCCACGACAAATAAGTTGGATCTCCAAGTTGCCTTGGCTTAAACTAGATACACAGTCATGAAAACCATAGCCAGAAAGAAACACAATCCACCAACAGTAATATCAGCAATACCAAGAAAATCATTCTTTCCACCAATCCAACTACTAGTTGTAGAAAGCACAAGTTTCTTCTTGCCATCAAAACTATAACATCATGTTTATAATCTACTTGCACCACAGTGCGTAAGACGAGAATGACCAGGACCTTTAAGCAATTACTTCAATTATATATAAGTAAAATAGAATAAACACATATCAAAGAAAAAATATTACATTACATATCATTGTTTCCTAGCAAATGAGTCTAAAGCCATATGTAGAACATTTCATAAAGAACTTGTACACAAACAGTTACTAGAACACACAAGATTTGTCTCTCACCAAACTAGATGGCATGCTAGTTACCACCTGTTTCCGATTCCACGACAAATAAGTTGGCTTAACTAGATACACAATTATGAAAGCCATAGCAAGAAAGAAACACAATCTACCAACTGTAGATAAGCAATACCAAAGAAAATCGTTCTTTCCACCAATCCAGCTAGTTGTAGAAAGCACAAGTTTCTTCTTTCCATCAAAACTATACGTATCATAAATGTTTTGCAATATCACATTTATAATCTACTGGCATCATTCAAGTCTTTTAAGCAATTACTTCCATTGTACATACATAATTTTGAATAAACACTTATCAAAGGGAAAATACTTCATTACATATCATCGTTTCCTAGCAAATGAGTTTAAAAGTATATGCAGAACATTTCAAAAAAAGAAACTTGTAGACAGATAGCTGCTACAAGACACAAGCTTTGTCAACATCAACCTTAGATGGTAAAACGCTCGAGCCAACAGACTTCATGTGCATGCTAGTTACCTCCTGGGTTCCTGTTCCACGACAAATATGTCGGATCTCCAAGCTGCCTTGGCTTAACTAGATACACGACCGTGAAAGCCATAGCCAGAAAGAAACACAATCCACCTACAGTAAGATAAGCAATACCAAGAAAATCATTCTTTCCACCAATCCAGCTAGTTGTAGAAAGCACAAGCTTCTTCTTTCCATCGAAACTATAAGTATTGTAATTGTTCAGCAACGTCACGTTTATTCTATCACCCTGCTCCAGATCCACCTCTATCTTCCCATACAACTTCCTAAACGTCGGAAGTGCAGCAGTTCTCATCCAAACAATTAGATCTTCTTGCTTGTCCAACGATTCATTCGTAAGCTTCCCACCCCCAATTAGCGGCCCACTCTGAAAGTTTAACGGGAAAACATCTTTTCCAAACTTATGATCCCTATCACTCTTCCAAGCTATACCTTTTTTGTTCACATCCAACAGCTGATTATTATTAACACTAGTAAAATTATAAGTATCATTAAACAAACTCCAAGCAATCAACCCACAAGGCACAATTGGTCTACCATTAACACGATCTTCCGGGTCACAAGAACCAGTATCATCCCTTCTACTAGCACTTTTCAACTGCTGATCGCTTCGACTTTTAACATACCTACGATGATTCTGATAATAATTCTCAAGCTGATAATAAACATAAATAGGCTGCTTCATTTTCTTAGGCACAGTCAAAGTCCTAACACATGTTTTATCTATACTAGCATTAGTTATAAACCCAATTTTATCATTTGTCGAATTCAGTGGCACACATTCAGAATCATAACGATCAACAATTTCAACAACATCTCTAGATGCTAAAAGTGAAACAACCCCAATTGGGATAAACACAATACCAACAAGTAAAAAAACAGAAATCACCCATTTTGGAGTTAGAATCGGTTTGCAAGCTGGAAGTTCCTGTTGAGTGAATCTTGAATACTTGGGTCGGTTTGAATTTCTTCTAATTGAAGTATTATCATCAGATCCAGCACCCCCAGTAGTTGAAGATGAAGGGTTCATCTTTTTTTCAACTCAAAATCAACTGAAACACAAAATCAGTTGAACCCAGATGAATTTTTGAGAAATTTTTGGAGAATCTGAAGAAAGTGATGAATTTGAGAAATGGGTAATCGCTATAATTAAGGAATTTTGATCGGAAATCGGAATATATGGAGAGGATTAGCTGTATGTTTACTCGTTTTTAGGGATTTTGTTTATTCAAGACTGCCTGCTTTTGACTTTGAATAGTATTAAAACGACGACGACTTGATCCGCGTTTCTGTTTCTTTGCTACTCTCTCTGTTTCAGTTTTTTCGTCCTACTTTCTTTTTTTAGTCCGTCAAAATAATACTACTCTCTTTGTTTCTATTTATTTTTATTTTTATCAAAAATAGATAATCCTTAATATCTGTGATTTAACAAAATCAATACATAAATAGTACTCCCGCTGTTCCTAATTACTTGTTCACTTTTGAATTAGCACACCTATTAAGAAAACAATAATTGACATAGTGAATTTACCATTTTACCCGTATTAATTATGAAGTGAGTGAATTAAAAATTTAAGATTTTCAAGAAGTTCTACATTTTTCAAAGTAATTAATCGAGGGTATAATAGGTAAAAAAAATTGTCCTTTCTTGATTTGTCAAAATGGACAAGTAATTAGGGACAACTAAAAAAGAAAATGTGGACAAGTAATTAGGGACAGTAGGAGTAACATTCTTCTTCTTATTTACCCTTGAAAATTATTGACCTTAAAAGTATGAATTTGACCAACATAAGAAAATTAAATGGTTAATTCATGTTCATTGGTCAATTTAATTAATCAAAATAAATTAATTTGTGTACATTCAAGAGATCACTAAATATAAATAATGGTACAATATAAACTTGCTTAATTTCTTAAGGGATGTGGCATCTAAAATGGTGATATATACAGGAACGAAAAGAGTATTACACATGGTATGTTAAGTGTTTTGATATAGTATTTGACAACAACAACAATAAACTCAATGTAATTGATATTCCCATAAAGTAGAGTCTGGGAGAATAAAATATAGACAGACTTTATTATTACCTTAGAGATAGAAAGATTGTTTCCAATGAACCCTCGACTCAAGATATTTTAACATATTTAATATATCTTTAGTTTGAGACTATAAAATTCAAAAGTTTTCGTATTAAATTAAAATCAGACAAATAAATTTAAACGGAGCTAGTACATTCTAGAAAGAGGGGTGAAGGTTACGAGGAAGGTTCTTGTGATTGACGAGTAGGTAGGGTGGCTACCATGAGAGTAAATTTTCCAAAATAAAAAAAATCTCACATAGGTTGGACCATATTAGTATATACTTTATTTGTGTTTATATTTAACTTTAAGATTAATGAATTGATAAATCAAAGTGAAAATAAGTTAACCATGGTTAAGGTTTAAGAAGTGCATAGTAAACAAGATAAGTAGTGGTATAATAATTTTGGTTATGTACTTATTTACGAGTTGACTAGTTGGTACATGAATATTGAGTTACAATTTTAGAAAACTAATAACAAATTTCATTTATGAGCTTTTAAATTGGTACTATAATTATAATTTGATAAAATCACCTTCAAACAATCACGTTGAATGTTTGTATGACTAAAATTCAGGCATTCAGTATTTTTCTAGTTAATAATCCTATAAATTCAAGCAAAAATATTAAAAATTTGTTGCTAAAACTTTGAATCGAAAGTCTTACGACTTCAGTCTCAAACGCCAAAAGTTAATTTCCAAGTGGCTAAACATGCATAACTCTATATACTACAACTATTGCTTAAATGAAAATCTTTATACAAATAGCCAACTAATATTATTATTTATTTTTTAACCGAAAGACATAAAAACAAATAGACATGTATTCTCATAGAGAGAAGCCAGAAAAGATCAATAAAATACTAGAGCGCGAGTCAGCTAATCTAACTAACAAGTCCTGGATTTCTCATCCACTAAGGTAAACTTGGGCTCATTGAATAAAAACACTAGAGTTGAAGGCCAACAAGCGGTTGCGACAACTATGGACCCCTTAACTAGGTTACACTAAAATTATATAATTATACACATATATATTACATATAATTTATATAATTGTCATCTATTTTTTATTAAAACAACTTGTATGAACGACCATTTAGGTTAATTCTTCGATTAGAACAATTTGTGGCTTTGTGCATCTCGATCGATCGATACGGGGCTAACCCCATAATTTAACTATATGGGCCAACTAATTACTAGGCAAGTCCAGCCCAAAAGAGAACTTAAGACAAAGCCCAGTATATAACCCTATAATATACCCCTAATTCCAACCATATTCCATTTAGGGTTTCAGAATCAGCACTCACGAGCCGCCGCCGCCTCTGTAGCAATCTGCACCAACATCAACAATGGGTACGTATACTCAAATCACTGTAAAATCGCTAATTCTGAATCAATTTTATAGTTTTTCTTCAATTTTTGTGATTTATATAGTTAAAAATAGTCAATAGTAGTGATTTTCAGTTGAGGTATAGTTTGATTGATTGATATGTTACAATTTTGTGATTTATGATGAATTTGAACGTAAACGGAGGGGAGTTGATACATAGGTTTCATGTAGTTGAAACTGTGATTAATTTGGAAGTGAGGAGTAGTTGATTGATTTTGCTTCGTTAATCTGATGTAGTTTTGGTGGTTAATTTTGTGTTTTTGGTGAAAATGTAGCCAGAATCAAGGTTCATGAGCTGAGGAACAAGTCGAAGCCTGATCTACTGACTCAATTGAAGGATTTGAAGGCAGAGCTTGCTCTTCTTCGTGTTGCCAAGGTCACTGGTGGTGCTCCTAACAAGCTCTCCAAAATGTATGCATTCTGTCTCTGTTTGAGTTAGTTTAATATTTGTTTGGATTTAGTATGATTTCGCTTGAGATTTGTATATTGCAAGTGATTAGTGTGATTGCGAAAGCATGCATTTGAAATATGCTACATGTACATTACTTATCTTATATTGCACTCCGAATGACACTCGGTATGATTAACAATATTGTTCTATATAGTTCGATCCATTAATTGCGAATTACTTTCAAGTGTTGTCTTTTTTTTCCACTTGACATATATAATCAGTCGAGCTCACTTCAAGTGAGTGATCGCGGGAGCATTGCTAGAAACCTTGTAATATGAAAGTGAATCAATTTGTATGCTATTAATGGCTTGTTATAAGGGAAACTTGTTATTCTAACATTGTAGGAATACTTGGTATTGGTGATCTTTTGAAATGGTGTATTGGTGATTATTCTCACCACATGCAAGAAAAACTTGGTGGTGTCTTTTCTTAGTTTGGTGACTAAACGATAGAATGAATCAACTAATGCAAATGTTTTGGCTATTATCAATTTGAGTGTTGTATGGCTTTGTTTATACTTTTGATATCGACCCTGATTATCTTAATGATTGTGTGGATGCAGCAAGGTGGTAAGGTTGTCTATTGCACAGGTTCTGACTGTAATTTCACAGAAGCAAAAGGCTGCTCTTAGGGAAGTTTACAAGAACAAGAAATACCTGCCTCTTGACCTGCGCCCAAAGAAAACTAGGGCCATCCGCAAACGTTTGACCAAGCACCAGGTAATCCTTGATTTTAGCCTTCAACTAGTGTTTATGCACTTAGAGCTATTGAGCTTCTGGGGTCTTAATTTTGCATTGCATATGTCATCTTGGTTCTATATATGGCTTCCTCTATCCCAATAAGAATGAAACTATTACTATTTAGTGAGTATAGTATTTATTTGTTTTTGGCTACTCCTTCCGTCCTAATTTATGGGACACACTTTCCCTTTTAGTCTGAATGTCGCCTTCCGATAATTAGACACAATTTAGCTTTAAAATTCTCCATAATAATATATAACCACACAAAATACTAAAGTTTGTTTTAAACCACAAATTTCAAAAGTCTACCGTTCTTTCTTAAACTGTATGCTAAGTCAAACAGTGACAGGTATGTTAGCAACATTTTTTCAAATAGTTTTAAATAGATATTGTATCCGGATCCTAACAACTTGTTAGAACAGAGGACTCTCTTTTTAAACAATGAATGCGGACGGGGGAGTTTGTGATGTTTATGCTGCCACAGTTTTCTTCAATATCTCCTGCATCATCTTCTTTTTTCTCTTTCCTAGCAATGTCATCGATACCTAACTACAAGAGTAAATTAACAAAACTAATGATATTAACTTAAACTCTTTATATCTGTACAGGCTTCCTTGAAGACAGAGAGGGAGAAGAAGAAGGAGATGTACTTCCCTTTGAGAAAGTATGCTATCAAAGTGTAGGGCTAGGGTCTAATTTTTCAGAAATTTTGGTGTTTGAATCAGGATCTATATTGGTTTAAACCATTTATCATGCAAATTTTGTTTAGTTTGCTTTCGTTTGGCGCTTATGACAATAGAAACATGACTGTTATGGAGTTTTATTTGTTCCTAGTATCAAGTGTTTGCCTATTTTATGTTATTAAAATTATCTTTTTCATTAGGTATTTTATGCCATGTTGAGATATTTATTTGATCCTAATGGGTTTTAAAAGTCTATTTTGACTTGGTTAGACTAATTATTGCTTGATTAAGTAGGGTATGTTGCTGGTAGCTCCTTGAATGGAATTCAATTCATCTCATATTAGGCACCTACACTGGTTGATATGTACATGTCTTGTGCTCACACTTATTTTTCTAAGATATCTCGTGTACAAGCACAACAACACGTAATGTGTGGATTAAACACATTATAATTTTACTATTCTATCATGTATAATAGTTTGGTATTCAAGTGTAGAATAATAAAGGGACGAGTTTTGAATTGTGTGCCAACTAGTCCTTGGGATTGAGTTGTTTGTCCCTCAAGTCTTGGGTATGGAAAAATCTTTGGTAGGAGAGTTTGTCCCTCGAGTCTTGGGTATGGAAAAATCTTTGGTAGGAGCGCTTCCCTGGAGGTCCTATGTGGTGTTAATGTGTTAATTTGGATTAGTCGGACTTTAAATGTGTGTACTAAAAATTATATGGGAAATCAAAAAATGAAGAAAAGAAACTAGTTCTTGGGGTATCTTAGGTATTGCCTGAAATTAGTCTAAACTAAAGATCCCATAATTTTGGTTAGTACATTACAGAACCTTTAACAAATCAAATCTCTTTATCATTACTTAGTCATAGATTCGAGTCGATTAATTAGTGGTGAATAAATAAAAACATAATTAGTGACCATCAACGTGCCAATTTTTCTCAAGGATAATAATAAAAAAAAAGTTGTGATCTTAGATTAATTACAGAAATGCAATGGACTAATTTTGCATTATACGTGCAACCCTCAAGATTTTCTTCTACTTTTTTTGTCTTTTATGCCTTACATTATTCAAGAATTATTGAATTGGTCCAAAACATATTTTTTTTGGTAACTGTCAAAAGAAATCATTCTAACATATAGTATCATATTAATCATTAGAGCAATTATGAAGATAAGATATGAGTATTGTAGACATGTTTATGCGTAGCCCATGTGATTGCTCATTAAAATAATGCATATCAACATTTTTCAATAATAACGATAAGATATTTAGTGTGATATTATAAGTGAAGTCTGGAGAGATAGTATTGGAGTGAGAATTTATATTAAGGAGGTTCAATGTATGGAAAAGTAAACACACGAAGAAGTCGAAAGGGGTTTAACATCTAATATATATATATATGTTTAACCCCTTCCGACTTCTTCGTGTGTTTGCTTTTTCATATTTTGAATTTCCTTAATTAGTGCAAATTTTGGCTCCAAACTGTCACTCCAGACTTTATTTATGATATATATAAAATAATTTTAATCGTGTATAAATAATGTAATCTTCCGTCAAAAGAGATTCAGATGACCCTCTCAATCCTACCTAGTTTCGCCCCAGTGGAGAGAGTGATATGTAGAAATCTTACTCCTATCTTTGCAGGGTGCATAGTTTGTTTCATATATAGATACTCAAGTACTCAAGAAAAATTGTTAACCTTTTCCTTTTTTTCCAAAGTCGATGGTATTTGGATTAGTTTACGTATAATTTATGTTTATTGTATATGTGTCGGATAGATCATCCTATTAATATATGTATTAGGTAACTTCAGTTGTGTTTGGGTCACGTATTGAGTAACTTTGATGGTGCTCGAGCCAGATACCAGATAACTCTGATGGTGTTTGTCCAATTTGTGCACAACCCAACACATATACAAGATATATAACTCACCCCATCAAGACTTGAGCAAATGAACCAGAAGTTCATAATTTTCTCCATTTTATTAATCATTAGGTCACATCCTCACTCAAAGGCGAAATAATTTTTTCCTTAGAAATAATTTCTAACATTAGAAATTATTAGCTAGAAAAAAATAGCTTTAATGGAATAAACAATTTGACTGTAATTTCCTATTGGAACTTGGAAGTCATTTTAATCAACTGAAAGTCGTTTTATTGTTAAAGGTGCATCCATGGTCCATATAAATTAGTTAGTCAATATTGTCTATTTATTCAAAATATTATTGCTGTTAAGAAAAAAAATAACAAAATGGACACTTAAATCATTTGAAAAAAACAAGCCCATTTTATCTAGAAGACAAATATTTTCCAACTGAAAAAAAAGAATTATATGGTCATTTGCTTCTTCTTTTTCCCCTAATCTTTAATTTACGCACCTCATAATAAATAATTTTTTTCGGAGGAAATAAGTTTATATTTTCGGATATAACATTTCATAAGTTATATTATGACTTCAGTTTATAAAGAGCTTATGTCTTACTAGGTATAAGTTCGATTGCTAAATGATGAAAATTAAAAAATTAATTTATCTGAATAGAAAAAACTAAAGATCAATTTATTTGAAGGAAAAAACTTGTAATTTTGAAAAGAATATATAGTATGTAATATGGACCATGATGAAATGGTCACAACTGAAAAAACCATAATACCAACCCCCATTCAACACCTTCCAGGCTGTTTCCTTAGTCAAACTAATTACATTATCTGTGAAAATAGGAAAATAAAAAAATAAAATAAAGTGGATATTTTTCATATTTTATATTTAATATGTGAATATAGAACTTATACCAAAAATTCCATGAAAAAATGTGGAAGCATCTAATGGGAAAGAGGTGGCTCGACATAGAAGAAATGATTGGTCAATGACTCATGCAAAACTAGAATTTAAAGTATATGGCTTTTATATCGATCTTTTCAGATAAATAGATACTTATAAATATGAAATTTACAGTTGAATATATACAAATATTTAATGAATTTTTTAATATATATACATAATTTGAATAAAATTTATTATGTCACGTAAATCCGTAACTTAGAAGCTAGGTTTGCCCTAGTCAAAGATACAATTGTGAAAATCTTGAGCAAATTATAAATTGAAAAGCCATAAGATATGAGTGATCAAATTATAGCTTTGGTCGATTTTGGCTCATAAACAGTTCAAATGTGTACTAAATACGTAGATAAGTCAAAAGATGTTTATATAAATCAGTTTGATTAACTTGTCGCTTACCCAAACACCCTCTAAATTTCTCTAGATCTAACATAACAACTTTAGGGCATTATGAGTACCGTGGACAAGAGGATCTTTGATGCGATAGTAAGAGTTGCCGCCAGTGACCTGCTGGTCATGAGTTCAAACTGTAGAAAAAATGTATTGTAGGAACACAAAGTAAGACAACGTACAAATTATAATATATAATACGCTCCGCCTTCATCAAACTTGCATATACCGAAAGCTTTGTGCATTGACCTACTAGTTTTCAAGAAAATTCTATTTTAAAATGAACCATAAACTATTGGATTTTTTATTTTTTTTTATTTGTAATCATAGATTGGGATGACCATAGACTTTAGAATTGATTTGTATCCATACATTAAGATGACCAGTCAAATTCAATGCCCAACTCAACCCTCATCTTAAGGATCTAAAATTTATTTTAATAATTTTGGTGGAGTTTTTGTCAAACAAAATCTCAGTTCAAATCAAGGACTTAAAATTGCTCTTACAACCAATATTGGTTATAATGAAACGGCAGTGATTCCTCTATCCTTAATCAAATATTTCAGGTTCAGTCCCGAAAATGAAAAAAAAAATCATGTTTGGAGCACCACCTCCAGAAATGAGCCCTCCAATTCACTAATCCAAATTAATCAGACTATAATATAAATATCGAACACCAAATGAGAAACCAGAAAAAATAATAATATAATATTCAATTGTCAACAAATCCAGCTGTATTGGCTCTTTCTTACCTCAAAGTTTCAAAAAAAATAATCTAAAGTCTTTATCAAGTCCATTTAGTGTATCAAGTCAATTTTTCCCTCTTCTATTTAAACTCTCTTATCATAACTATTATTCCTACACCAAATATTCACAATAACTTTCTTTTCTACAAGATCAAGAATCATTACTCTTTCGTTTCGATACAAAAAAAATAAATATTTTTTCACAAAATGGCGATTCTTGACATGTCTAAGAGAGAATCATCATCACCATCAACACCACAAAGAGCCAAGAAGAGCCTATTCTCTTTCGCGAAAACCAATCCATCCCTCTCTTCCTTTCCTCCTCAGAAACCTTTGTTGACATTCTCTCGAACTATCATGGAAGAGAATATTGATAACGCGGACACTATTATCAAAAAATGGGATCATAACGAAAAATTCACTTCACTCTTTCAAGAAGATAGAAAAGAAGCCAAAGAATACATTCAATGTGTCAATGACTTAAAAAAAGCTATGCATTTTTTTGTTACACAACATTCAACTTGTAACAAACTTGTACTTGCACAAAACTTGATGCAAAAGGCTATGAAAAGACTAGAAAATGAATTTTACCAAATTTTGTCAACAAAAAAGGAGCATTTGGATCCTGAATCAGTATCGAAGTCTAGTCGATCCTCACACATATCGAGGTCAATTTCAGTTGATTCAGAAGAATCAACTGGCCCCGGAAATGAGATTCAGCATACTGGTGCTGAATCCATTTCCGAGGCTGAACGTCTTTCACTTCTAACAATGTCTGATCTCAAAATGATCGTGGATTGTATGATTGGCTCTGGCTATGCAAAAGAGTGTTGGAAGATCTACAGGATCATCAGGAAATCCATCATAGACGAAGGACTAGATCGTCTTGGAATTGAATCGCGTAGCTCAACCTATGTTAACGCAATGAAACCAAATGTTCTCCAACATCAAGTCAAGCATTGGATCGATTCAACTAAAATCGCGGTGAAAACACTCTTCCATGGAGAGAGGTTTCTTTGTGATCACGTTTTTTCAACCTCGAAAACAATCAATGAAACATGTTTTAGTGATCTAGCCAAAGAAGGCGGAATCATTTTGCTTAAATTTCCTGAGCTCGTTGCAAAGACGAAGAAATCACATGAAAAGATTTTTCTTTTAATGGATTTGCACGAAGCAGTAGCTGAACTATTGCCAGAGATCGAATCAATCTTTTCGTTTGATTCGATCTCATCTGTCAAAGTTCAAGCGGTTTCCTCATTAAATAAACTTAAGATCTCTGTTCTAAATATCATCTCTGATTTCGAGCTGTCAATACAGTGGAATTCCTTGAAAACACCAGTTCCTGGTGGCGGAATTCATCCATTAACCAATTCTGTTTCGGATTACTTAGCTTCGTTAGCAAGCTACAATGGAGTCCTCTCAGATATCATTTCCGACTCTACATCCACAAAAATTTCTGAAACTTATTTCGACAGTCCATTGATCAGTGAAACGCCCAAAAATTCATCAGTTTGTGCTAAATTGGCTTGGATTGTACTTGTCCTGCTTTGCAAACTCGATAGCAAAGCAGAGTTGTACAATGACATCGCGCTATCCTACCTCTTCTTAGCTAACAATATCCAATTCATTATCGAGAGGGTACGTGGAAGTACCCTCAAGATCATATTGGGAGACGAATGGATATTGAACTTGGAGAGAAAGGTAAAGTTGTATTCAACAAAATACGAAAATGTAGCTTGGAATAAGGTGTTTTTGTGTTTGCCTCAGAGTTTAGATCCCTCGATTTCCTCTGATACGATTAAGGAACACTTCAAACGATTCAATGAATCGTTTGAAGCAACGTATCAGAGACAAAAATCGTGGGTTGTACCTGATGGGACTCTACGAGACGAGATCAAAGTATCGATTGCAAGAAAATTGGTGCCTTTTTATAGGGATTTTTATGAGTACTATATGGTAGTATTGAGTGGGGAAAAAGATTTGGAGGTGTTGGTAAAATTTTCACCTGATAATATTGGGAATTGTTTGTCTGATTTATTTCATGAAAATGTTAGGTCAAGGAGTTTAATATCATCAACATCATTGCCAAATTCATGTGTTTGGCAATGTATTTCTTAAATAATGTGTACTAAGTACATTATGTTGCTCGGACTCTTCAAAAATGTTACTAAATCCTCGAAAAATAATGTATTTTTGAAGAATTCAATACATGTGGGACAACATTTTTGAAGAGGTCCGAGCAATATGGACTACAAGTTGTTGATTTTAATACAAAAAGTTCTCTTCATGTGCACCTCATTGCTCGTGAGTTCTATCGTGAATCGAGCAGTATTAAATAATTATATTAAATTTTATTGCCAAAGAGATATGTTTACTACTAATTGTTAAGGAAAACATTATGAATGAATTTGTTACTTTTTTTCTTTGTTGCACATTTTAAAAACTAAAGTTCACATTTTAACTTTGATTTGCGTTAAGCCCTATTAGACTTGGAGTGTTTGTTGAAAGCTTTTCGCCTTTGATAATACTTATAGCCATTGTACAATAATAATCAGAATGCTAGATAATGAAAATAAAATGGAATAATGTTGAATGCGTAATAAAACTCAAACTTTTTAAAAATATTAACAAATGCTTGTCGAATTATTAAAAAATATAACAAGAAAGTGTACTTATTCACAATACTAAAATTACATTTTTACTTTTGGTGAATTAAGAAAAAAATATTATCACAAAAAATACATTTTCACTCTAATGGTAGGATATATGTATGTTGTTATTTCCTTTTTGTTTTATTTGGGCCGGTTACTATTGGGTCGGCCGTTTGTTGGGCCTCTTTTTTTCATTATATAAAATCGGCCCAATGGTCATATTAACTTTTTTTTTTAAAAAAAAAAAAAAAGTAAAATAATGGCGATATTCAAATATTGTTTTGATGATACACTGTAAATATTGTCGTACTAACAACATTAATACACCTAAAGAGTAATAAATCACTTCAATTTTTAGAGTACACATCAAGATACTTCAACTGATAACTAAACAGTTTAACTCGTTTCTATCGTGTCTCGTGGACAATCGATATGTTGATGTGACACATAAATTCTGAAGGTGTCTGTATGATCATTCTGTATTAAGTTGGAGGCGTTTAACATTCAGCTAATATAATGAAGACAAATTAAGATGTCTAAATATGCATACTCTAAGTTAAAATGTTTATTTGTCAGTTGAGGCCAAACTTGAGTATATATTTATGTATTATGTCTATGAATAATACTTCATTTGTCTCAATTTATATTGATGCATTTTAGTTCACCATGAAGTTAAAGAAAAAAACTTTTTAAAACTTATGATTCAAATTAAATAATAAATATTTATATAATTATAAATCATCTCATTGAGATAAAATAAAAGATTGGACATTATATTATTTATATATATATATATATATATATATATATATATATTATTTTATTTTATAGATAAACTGAAACGAAAAATAAATTAGTGGTTGCTGGCCGTCTATTTTGACCAATAGAGCCAGCTTGATTATTGTGCTCTCTAGTTGCTCAAAATGGTTTTTTTTTTTAAAAAAAAGAAAAGAAAAAAGCTTTAATTTCTGTCTATATAAAAGAGGAAGATTTAGTAGTAGAATTTCACATATTAATCAAGGAAGATTATATTTAAGAAGTTATTTATATAATAATTGATAAAGAAAATATAATTATATATAAATTATTTATTTACATTATAAAGAAAGTAGTTTAATTAATGTAAAGTTGACAGTGAGATACGTTTATTCCATAGAAAATAAAATTATCCAAATTTATTACTTTAAGTGAAAATGTGTGGTTCATAGTACATATATCCCTATATTTTATTTTTTATCTATGAAAAAAATCTTATCATTGTTTAGTTCTTATATTATATTTTTGGATAATAATTTCAAAATAGCTTGTTCACAAGTTAAACGCTATTTTAATTTATGTGTTTTTATTTAGAGATTTTTTTTAGTACATTCAATTAAATGTTTATGATTTTTTTTTTGTTGAAATTGTTTTTCTAATGCGTTCAAATAACATGTGCTTCATCACCTTCAATCTACCGAGTGAAGTGTTTGTATGAAGTAAAACTCCGACTTAAGATTTGAACAAATTTAAAAAGTGATAAATGACGAGAAGAATATGTCAAATATGACTTAGCATGAATAATAATCAAATGAATAGTCTTTTATCTTCTCTTTGCAAACCATCTCATGTTTATTCATTCACTTCTAATACACTCTTATCTTTATGTTCTTAAATTCTCAAACTTATCAAATAACGTTGTCAATTGACAACATCAGAACTCAAGCTCATTCTATTGACTTAATTTATCATTTCATGTCAATTCTATATTCATTATTCTTGTTGCCTTATTCATATATTTTGATAATTTCAATTCATATATGTTGGTTATTGAGCATTTTAATATTTTTTTAAAATTAAATTTGCTCATTATTTTGGTGTCTTAATTACTTATGAATTGGCCATTGACTTAGTGGTCATATAATGCTGGTAGAAACGTTTCGGTGAACGTTGGAATTGGGCAGCATGTTTCTTTGCCGTTGAAGGCATTTGTTACACTCTTTTTATTTCATTCTTTATTCCTCTATAATACCTTGTAACATATGTAACTTTTAGACCATTTATCTTCACTATTTACTACTCCATTATCTTCCTATTTATTGCTAGGAAGACATCCCAACTATAAATAGTGGTGGTCTTCATTTGTTTTAGTGACACAAGAAAAATATAGAGTGCATAATGTTAGTAAAAAAGAGAGTTCTTATTAGTTGAAGAGAGATGTTCTTTTTGTGGAGCTTTGGATTCAATTCTTGTCCAGAGTTGTTGAGTTATCTTTTGTGAATAGGCTGTTGTATCTTGGAGGGGACAAGTCAAGAAGGACTACTGCTGGACCGGTGAAAAATATTTGCTGCAGTGGGCTTGAATCTCCTTAAAGAGAGCGAGATATCCGCGCCTCAGCCTGAAAATATTTATTTCTTCATTTTTATTTTCAATTGTAATCTTGTAATTTTGTTATTTTGTAATTTTTCACAAACAATATGTTTTTAAACCATGTCTATAAATTCACCCATATCATTTTAAGGGTAACTAGTGTTTAAAATCATCATTTTGAGATAAATAAAGAATAATTATTGATTCTTTGACATAAACTTTTAAAAAAAAATTTAGAAAAAAATAAATAAATCATTTTCAACTTGTTATTTCTCATCACTTTCCTAAATTCCGTCTTCTAGTTCCTTTTTTTTCTTTTTCATTTAAAATATGTTTTATTCTTTTTCATCTTCCACTTTCCTTTACACTTTCCCTTTTATCATTTCTCAAATCTGAAAAAACTCTCATTTTTCTTGACTCTTCGTTTACTTCAATTCCTCTCTGAAATTAATTTTTTTTTTCTTCTTCTAAAGGATGGTTTCTCCTGTGGAAGAAGGTAACACTAACCCATATTTATATTTTCCATAAAAATTGAAAAAAAATATATATTCATAATTGTTTTGATCATCAAATTATCAGTAGCTAATTTTGAAATTTTCAGTGTTTTTTTTGCTGTATTAGCTCAAGATTTAGTGATAAGTATATGGGTATTTCAGTTGTTTTTTGCTATATTAGCTGGAAATATAGTTTTAATCATCTGGGTATTTATAGAGATTAATATGTAGAAAAAATTGTCCATGGATTTATCAGTATCTACTTTCGGAATTTTTTTTAGTCTTTTTTTGCATTATTAGCTGGAGATATAGTTTTAAGCATATGGGTATTTCGAATTAGAGATTTATATGCAGAAAAAATGGTTCTTTGGGGAATTTGAGTTTTTTTTTTTTTTGGTTAGCTGGAGATATAGTTTTAAGCATATGGGTATTTAGAATTAGTGATTTATATGTAGAAAAAAATGGTTCTTTGGGGGATTTGAGTTTTTTTTTTGTTGCTTTATTAGCTGGAGATATAGTTTTAAGGATTTGGGTATTTAGTAGTAGAGATTTGTATTCATTGAGTACCTTATGTTCATTGAATTTGTACCTTATGTTCATTGATTTGTACCTTGCAAACAAACGACAAGTACAACATACCCAGTGTAATCACACAAGTGGAGTCTGGTGAGGTTGGATGTACACAAACCTTACATCTCCCTTTGTGGGGTTGAGAGGTTGTCTCCGATAGACACTCGGCTAGTTGTACCTTGCATATGTACAAAATCCTTAACTCGAGCGATTTACTATGGTATGATTTTTCATATTATTTAGATGACGATAAATGAATGAACTGTACCTCGATCTGAAACTAGTTGAGGTAATCTATATCAATCCTTGAAATTGGGCTAGAGTTACATGATACATGTTGCTGGTGGGAGGTATCTCGTGGAATTAGTCGTGGTGTGTGAATGTTGTCCTGGACACCACGGTTATCAAAAAAATTCTAAGAACAACCACTTAGATGGCAATTTGAATTTTTTTAAGGAAAATGAAAGTTTGTTAAATGTACGAGAATAAACTTTACAAGTTCTTTTGATGCTTCAATAATGTTCAGTTTTGTTGAGAATATCATTAACTAATAAAAGTGTGCTCTCTCTAACAACTTAAGCTTTTAGATGAGATGGTCACACCCTTTGACAAGTTCTGATTACAACCTGATTCTTGATTATCTAATACTGAGTAGCTACTCTTTTTGGCTGACTAGTTCTGTTTGTGCTTGTACTAGGTGAGAGAGATGTCGAGAAAGGATTGATTACTCCAACCCCTAGCCATAACCCTCTAGCTGAGCCATCACCAACCCCATCTCCATCTTCCGCAACAGCACCAGCTCTGGTGCTTTCCAATTCTGGCAAGAGAATTGACCAAGCAGGGAAAAAGAAATATGTAAAACAGGTTACGGGAAGGCACAATGACACTGAGCTTCATTTAGCAGCTCAGAAAGGTGATCTAGCAGCAGTGAAGCAGATACTTAATGATATTGATACTCAAATGGTCGGGACGCTGAGTGGCGATGACTTTAATCAAGAGGTCGCGGAGATCAGAGCATCTGTAGTGAATGAAGTGAATGAATTAGGAGAGACAGCTCTCTTTACAGCAGCAGCAAAGGGATATCTTGAGGTGTTGAAAGAATTATTGAAGTACTGCAACAAGGATACTCTTACTAAGAAGAATCGGTCAGGATTTGATCCTTTGCATATAGCTGCAAGTCAAGGACACCATGGTGAGGATCTTAGATTTCTTGATCATTTGACTTATTTATCCCTTTATAGTTCAGCTTAAACTCAGCTTGTTAACTTTTCTGATATGAAGGATCGAGTTTAACAAGAGGAAGATCGAAAAAATTGCTAACCAAGTTATAATTCTTCCCCATAATCCTATTAAGATTTGACAATGTACTTGTTTTACTTCACATTGAAAAGGGAAAGTATGCCTTGAAGTTGCAATGTTAAAAACCGGTCGTAGCTTTCGTAATACATAAATAAACACTCGAACTTGGCCTCGACTGGCAAGTAAGCACTCCAACTTTGAGAGTACACATGTAGACACCTCAACTTGGTCTTACTTTACATTGAAGGTGTCTAAATGATCATTTGGTAAGTTGGAGTGTACAACTGACACATTGGAGACGAGTTGAGGTGTCTAGATGTGCATACTCAAAGTTAGAGTGCTTAGTTGTCAGTTGAGACCAACTTTAAGTGTCTTTTTATGTATTATGTCTAAACTAAATTCTGATTTGAACCCGAACACCCCCCTACCCAATCCCTTACTTGTCAAAAGAGGGTATTAACCTTGAAGAGATCTTGTTTTAGAATATCATGCCTTCAGTCTGAGCAGGGCTGATGCTGGTTGTTATTGAAGGTTCAAACTTTTTGAATTGACCTACTGCAACCTTGAATGTGCCAAAAATGCGTGTGGAGAATTATGCAGTAAGCATTCAGGAAAAAACTCTACAGTTCAGTAAAATATTGAAGATGGATAAGTTTCATGGTGCCAGAAGATACTAATTGTTGGACAAAGACTTATTTTTGCGTTCTTATGACAGGAATCGTCCAATTGCTTTTAGAGCATGATACTGGACTAAGTAAAACATTTGGCCCTTCAAATGCAACCCCTCTTATAACTGCTGCCTCAAGAGGACATATTTCAGTGGTCAATGAACTGCTGTCAAAGGATTGCACCTTACTGGAAATTTCTAGGTCCAATGGTAAAAATGCATTGCATTTAGCTGCCAGACAAGGGCACGTGGAAATTGTAAAGGCTTTGCTTGACAGAGATCCACAATTGGCCAGGAGGACGGATAAGAAAGGACAAACTGCATTGCATATGGCTGTAAAGGGAATTAGCTGTGAGGTGGTGATATTGCTTCTCGAGGCTGATGCTGCTATAGTTATGCTTCCAGACAAGTTTGGCAACACAGCATTACACATAGCAACCCGAAAAAAACGTGCTGAGGTATATAATCTGTTACTCACACATGAAATTTTTGTGTGATACTTCTTCGCCCCATCCCTCACACCAAATACGACATCACTATTCCTCTACTGTTCTCTGTTTGTAATGCATGGTGTGCTGCAAAGCATGACACAAACTTACTATTGCGTTTGATCGATGAGAAGAAAATTATTCTTAAATCTGATGTTTCTCTTTCCTAATAAAAAATGTTATTGTTAAATTTGGTTTATTGAATGGATTATGGTCAAGTTTGTTGGTGCATGTCTGTAAGATTATATAAAATTTGGATCACCATGTGTTTGGTTGTTACAATAATCATGGTCCTTGGCCACATTATTTCATCTTGATAATGAAATACTGCATGGTATCCATTCTCTTGTGCTACCTGAACCACTCCCCTTCTTGCTTTTAAGATGTGACTGTTGTAACTTACTTGGCCTTTATCACCTCTTTCATATAATGATATTGTGAGTGATAATCAATTTAAAAATTTTGCCGTGCAGATAGTAAGAGAGTTGCTACGCCTGCCTGATAGTAATGTTAATGCACTGAACAGAGATCACAAAACAGCTCTTGACATAGCTGAAGATCTTCCACTCTCTGAAGAATCCTCAGAAATAAAGGAGTGTTTATACAAATACGGAGCTGTTAGAGCTAATGAATTGAACCAACCAAGGGATGAGTTGAGGAAAACTGTCAGTCAGATCAAGAAAGATATTCACACACAGCTTGAACAAACTAAGAGGACAAATAAAAATGTCCACGGAATTGCTAAAGAGCTTAGAAAGCTCCATCGAGAAGGGATTAATAATGCAACGAATTCTGTGACTGTCGTTGCTGTTCTCTTTGCCACAGTTGCCTTTGCTGCTATTTTTACTGTGCCTGGAGGTGATGATGATCATGGAGTGGCTGTGGTTGTGAACACTGCTTCTTTTAAGATCTTCTTCATCTTCAACGCCCTTGCTCTTTTTACATCTCTTGCTGTTGTCGTAGTTCAGATTACGTTGGTTAGAGGAGAAACTAAGGCAGAAAGAAGAGTTGTTGAGGTGATTAACAAATTGATGTGGTTGGCTTCTGTCTGCACTTCCGTGGCATTTATGGCATCCTCTTATATAGTGGTCGGTCGCAAGTATGAATGGGCTGCAATATTGGTAACAGCAGTAGGGGGAATAATAATGGCCGGGGTTCTTGGAACCATGACTTACTATGTGGTAAGATCAAGGAAGAAAAGATCGATAAGGAAGAAGGAAAAACATGCTAGAAGTGGTTCCAACTCATGGTACCACTCCGAGTTCTCTAATTCTGATATCGAAAGGATTTATGCCCTTTGATGTGGAGAGTTTCAACTTGATGAGGAAACGAAATTGTTCCAGTGTTGTATGTAGTGAAACACGAATTCTGGAGAGACCTATGAACACCAGCTCATATCCTTCCATCCTATCCTTGCACCTGGAGGGAACTGCAAGTTTCAAATGAGATGTTTGATCTGTTCATATTTGGAAGGGAGGTTCCATTTTACGCGTATCATCGTGTTAACCAATAAGGCTTCTGTCCCGAGCCAGAACAATGGCGATGATGTATAATTCTAAGCTAAACTCATGGAACTGTAGATTGTAATTTTTTGCATTGGGATCTATATATTCCCATTGATTTAGAATGGGAAAGTTTATGTATATGTAAAAAATGACTCAGAAAGTTATCAGTTTCTGTGGTATCTACCACTTTGTGTAGTAAAATGGCAGCCTTAATGGATAAATCCCATGTAAACTACATGTATGCTAAACACATCCGAAATTTTGAGCCGAAAGTTTATCAGAAACAACCTCACTATCTCATAAACGTAGGGGGTAAGGATTGCCAACATCCTACTCTTTCCAAGACGCTACTCTTTCTAAGACGCTACTTATGGGATTGCACTGGATTTATTATTGTTTGTTGACAGACTGAGAAAGTTGTCGTCATGAGAACGGGATGTGGTAAAAACTTCTCTTATTTGGTCACTAACATCAAATATGCTATACACAAGAATGTTGTCGAAATAAACTATTACAAACTTGTTGATGAAAGGCTTCGATACATGATTCATTAACCTCATGAAAGTGCTAGGGGCATTGGTTAGGCCAAAAGATATAACAAGCCACTCATATAGACCAAACTTGGTCTAAGGAACTTATATCCGAATGCATAGTCAAATTAAAGAAATTTAATGCTCGAAATTCAAATTATGTCATATAAATTGAGACAAAAGAATTAATACTTATCAAAGTTTTAGTAATTATGTCTCGGTCCCAAATAAGTTGGTGTCTGTTATATTGTTATCAATTAAAATTATTGAAAATTTTGATACAAAAAGAAATGTGTCAAACATTTTTAATTTTTCCGGAAAAAAGTGTGTAGTATAAATACAGAAATAGATGGAGTTTCCAAAAAATTTCCAAATGTAAAGCAAGTTCAAAAGGAAAAATTGAGCATAAGAGTTCACTTGCTAAGGCTTCGAGGATGGTACGCGTACATGTGAAGCACGGCGGCAGCAGCGACGGCGACGGCGAGTTTCTCTACGACACTGAAACGACTTCAACAATTGATGAAATCGCCAAAGACATTATTGAAATTGCGAATTTTCAATCGAAGATTCAATGCTTCGCCGTCGAATTGGAGTCTCATCTCTCTCAGTTTCAAGGGGATCCTAAAGGTATTTACAATCAAAAATTTTAATAATGTCGAAATAATCATTGATTTGTCGTGGTAGTTTAAAGCTTTTGCTTCGGAAAATTAACGGTTGAAATTTGAGGTTTATTTCTCTAAGCTTCGAGGTGATCCTAGAGTTTCTTACAATCAAAATGCTAGTAATATAGAAATAATCATTGATTAGTTGAAGTTGTTTATAGCTTTCGATGGTTGAAATTGGAGCCTTATCTCTCTAAGCTTCAAGGCTATCCTAAAGGTATTTACAATCAAAATGCTAGTAATGTCGAAATAACCATTGATTAATGGTTGAAATTCGAGCCTTATCTCTCTAAGGTTCAAGGTGATCCTAAAGGTATTTACAATCAAACTGCTAGTAATGTCGAAATAACCATTGATTAGTTGAAGTAGTTATAGCTTTCGATTGGGAAATTAACGGTTGAAATTTGAGCTTTATCTCTCTAAGCTTCAAGGTGATCCTGAAGGTATTTACAATCAAAATGCTAGTAATGTGGAAATAATCATCGATGAAGTATTTATATATAGCTTTCGATCAGGAAATTAACGGTTGAAATTCGAGCCTTATCTCTCTAAGCTTCAAGTCTGTCCTAAAGGTTTTTACAATCACAGATGCTAATAATGTCAGATATAATCATGATTATCAGTTGAAATTGTTAGTATTAGTTTCACTTAACTGTTAAAATTGTCAATGCAGTTATGCCTCTGGTGAGAGCTCTCTCTGAAGCTACGTCAGACGCTTCAAAGGTCTGTTCCTGAATTGCTTTATCATTTTCTCTGAAATGATATTTATGTAATTAGGATAGTAATATCATGATGTTTTTTCAGTTTGAGCAACTTATAGATATATTATCCCTATGCACTATTCATATGTATGTTCAAAAATGTATGACACCACATAAGTGTTGTTTATAATGTGCTGGTGTTCAGTCAGCTTACACTCAGATAATCCACTGAGTACCAGTCAGCATGCATATGCAGGGGTGATTCTATTTGCCAAGGCTTCGATTAGTTATATTTTCATAAAGCATGCACCATTTTTGAAACTTCAAAGTCATTGAACTATTCATTACAATTAGGTGTGGTGTTTTCTCAAACGATGTATTCGTCCATTATTTTTATATCTTTTCTGTGACCACTAATGTAATATACAAATCAAAGTAACATCATTGACTATGTATCTAGTCACACACTATCATATTATGGAACAAAGGGAGTTTTTGCAGTGAGGTGTGTTTAGTCCTCCTCACTTTATTTCTTTACATACAAAACAGAGATTAAAGGATTAAGGAAACGACTAAGACATGAAGCAGAATGTCTAGATGACTGATCATCTTTAACAATGCCACAGATATTAAACTATTTTTGTGTTTGACACTGTCTAAAGGATAGGAAACATGTAAAAGGTTTTGAAGATTTTAATTGAGTCTTGCAAAAGATGTTCTTGCATCCTTGCATTTGGTGGTTCAAATGATGTATGATATGTTCCTTTTATTTCTGTCCGTTGAAATGGATTACAGGATCAGGTTATACATAACAAGCCTCTATCACTTTATGTGCTAAGAGATCACACAAGAAACATTGAGAAGGAATTTTTAGTAACGTATTCAGTAATGGGATTGTCAAATTCGGATTTACAGCAGTTCTTGTCAGGTAGGTTCATAATCACTTATTTCAGCTTCCTGTCTCTTATATGCTTTCGTTCAATATATAGAAGTTCAGGACAAACATTCATGTTTGAGATTTTATGAGTATATAGTAACAGTGACTTTATTTCAAGTTCCATAATTACATGTTATTGTTGGTAAGTAAGTTCATTGTTCTTCATACTTCTGGATAGAGACATAATCATTTGAGGCTGCAAATATGCTTTTAACAACAAATTCAGAAAGAGATGCAGTTGCTATGACAAAATCAGGTTGATGACAAGCTTCTAGATACTTACCCTTTTTCTCCAAAAATTTAAAAAAACATTAAAGATTCTGAACCACTTGATTGTTTGATCTCTGGGCAAATGAAAGTGAAGCCATTTAAACGTCTCAAGTGAACAAGTGAATATTGCAATTCTTTATTATGGTTTCCACTTGATATTTGGCCTGCAAGCTTTTTAAAGTGAAACTCAAAACAGTCAGCAATCATGGATGAATATATGATTCTACAGACTTGCAGATCCTTGAAGAAAGCACAGTGCAACTTTTATGGGCAGGAAAAGAGCTCACCAGAGGGAAAAAGTTGTGTGACTTTATAGGAAGAAATGAGAAGACTAAGGTACAGTATTTTTTTTCTCTACTTCACAGGAATATATCAGTACACTTAACACTCTACCGGCTGGTGGCAGATCGTAATCAGGCTGCCGTCACCTATTCCACCTCCTGCATCACTTTCTGGTACTTTCTTTTCCTTATTAGAATGTTTTTTTTTTTTTGGGCATAATACATAAACAGACACTCAAACTTGACATCAACTGGAAAGTAAGTATGCCAACTTTGAGCATGTCTTCACCAATTGAACACTTAATGATCATCTAGACACCTCCAAAACACGTCAGCGTCGGGAGTCCATGAGACACGGTGGGGACGAGTTGGATTGTTTAGTTATCAGTTGAGACAAGTTGAAGTGTCTAGATGTGCATTAAGTGCTTACTTACCCGTTGCGGCCAAGTTTGAGTGTCTATTTATGTATTATGCCTTTTTTTTTGACGTTTTTATTTTCTGCACCTTTTTTTTTGCCACACATAAAAAGAAAACTTGATAGTTATTATTTTATTTTGAAGGTGGAGAAAAATCTTGAAATAAAATGACGTCGTCTGGTCTTTGAATGACTTTCAAATCGGGAAACACACTCCTCTTGAATGACCTTCTTGTTTATTGGGTGCGTTCTTTCCTGTCTGAGCTGCAAAGGTTTGTGACTTATGGGATTTAATTGCCTGCTAGTTGTCTGCATATTACTGCATAACAACAACATACCCAGTATAATCCCATAAAGTAGGGTTTGGGGAGGGTAGAATATACGCGGACCTTATCCCTACTGTATATTACTGTTGAACGAAAACTATTTATGTACCCCTTGCATCTAAACTACAACCACTATCCTGAGCGTTCTAAAGCTTAATACGCTACAAAGTCAAACTCCGTGAATCCAGTCATTAAATCCTCTCTGTAAATTTGTACCCGAATGTATATTGCTTTGGGAGTTTCTTCTTCCAAAAGGTGTCTTATTTCAGCTTGTTATGTCTGATTCCTTGTCTTTATACTGTTGTGGTTTGTGCTCATCATCTTGCCTAGTTTGATGTACATATTATGAAAAGTGCAATGCAGATGATTTGAGCTTGTAGTTCTTCTTTCAATTGTTTGGGGCTGAGTCGTAGTAGTTGTAGTTATTCTTTTGATTCATCTAATGGTCCTACTTCTTGGACAAACAAGGAATAATATAGATGTGTGGACCAATAAATTGTACTAATGCTTGATGAACTAGAGTGGACTGACATGAGTGAAATTATATCATAATTCATAGCAATGCTTTGATATTCCCCGGAGACATGAACCAAAAATAATGTTTTGATTTTTCACTAAAATACCTTAATGGGCACCCAAAGATGTGGCCTAGTAGTCAATAAAGTGGGTTGAGAACCATGAAGTCTCAGGTTCAAATCTCAGCAGAGATAAAAAATACTAGGTGATTTTTCCCCATTTGGTTTGGTGGACCAAGTTACTTGGTACCTGGTGCTGATGGGAGGTGGCAGGTATCCTGAGGAATTAGTCAAGGTGGGAGAGAGTTGGCCCGGATATCACAGTCTTTTTTTAAAAAAAAAAACTTAATGGCCGGAAGAAGTGGTTGTATCCATATTGAATATTGAGTTCAAGTATGTAACAAACCAAACTCATTTTTTGAGTTCACAATAAAGAAAATAAATTTTGCTTCAATCTCAAACTAGTGGAGGCCAGCTATATAATAATCCTATATATTCATTGTCTGATTTAGGTCCATTCCAACATTATTCAGAAAACTCCTCATAAAAAGGGCAACTCGGTGCACTAAACTCCCGCTATACGTGGGGTATGAGAAAGGGCCAAACCAGAAGTGTCTATTGTACGCAGCCTTGCTTGCATTTTTGTCTGAGACTGTTTTCACAGCTTGAACCCATGACCTCCGATCATATGACAACAATTTTATTCGTTACGACAACCTACCGTCGTCCTATTTTATTTGTGGGCGGAGTTAGTTGAAAAAACACTCACACACATGAGATGTTTACACTAAGCTGATGCTGTCCCCTAAATGCATCTTTATGACTAGCAATAGTAAATTAAAATAGTTTCGCTTCAACTTATTGCTTGGTTCTGGTAAATTAATGTAGTTTGGTATAAGTACTCGGTGCGGGTGAGTTTTTCCAGAATTAGTTATTCTTTATAAGATCAATGTAGGTGAAGTTTCACCCGGACAAAACAAATAGAAAGAAAACTTGCTTCTATGTTTTATCAGTTCTTACTTGGGTGAAAACTCTTTACCCCCACTATTTCTTTTTTCAACCTGCTTTGAAATGTTTTCTCTGAGACGAGGGTCTACCGTAAACCTCTCTATCTCCAAAGGTATGGGTAAGGTTTGCGTAACCCTCCCCAAACCCCCCATTGTGGGACTTCACTGGGTATGTTATTGTTCTTGTTGTACTTAGGGCGAAAGCTTTAGTACTTCAATACTCCAAAAATGTTGCCTCACTCATGTCTCCATAAATGCACCAATTTTAGAGGATTCGACACGCTCGACATTTTTGAAAAGTCTGAGCAACATAGCGGGCCGGGAAGTTCCATTTCTTAAATAGAAGTATGTCATCCTCTGGTAAATGAAAGGACGATATAAAAAATATACTTTGCTTTTACAAGTGTCTTGAAAACTAGAAATTAGTGGTGATGCTTGATCTAATAACTTTGACTGTACAAAACATACAGAAAAAGGAAAAAAGGAGCTTAGTAGACAACTTTTAGTAAACTTTTTTGGTATTTGATTCTCTAAACAGTGAGAGAAATTGGTGGGGAGAAAGTGTTTGTTGTAATATGCTTATCAGTGTATTCCTAAGTGCTCAACATAATCAATGAGTCTTTACAACAATGTTTATTTTGGGTCTAATTTTTGTCAAAAATGTGGCTAACATCTTCACTTAGTTTAAGGGCTCATATACCCATTTGAAATTCAAAAGATGATTTTTCTTTTTCTCTAAAAGAAACATTAAAGGTATGTGTTTTTTTTTTCCTAATACTGTTAGAAAAGTTGTTTATAAAAATCTGGCCTTCCTTGTTCTCAAGGATTTGGTCTATTGGTAAGGTCACAAAAGCTTGATGTGTGTATGTGGATTAGGTGCATGTCACGGATTCAAATCTTGATGTAGATTCATTATCCACCTAGTTTCCACCCATACATCCAAGTTGTTCCGGGATTTGGGTTTTCCTCACTATATATAAATATGGCGGGGAAAACCCAAATTGATATGAATGGGAGATGCTGCTGAAACTAGTTTTTCTCGGTAAGGATAGATATAAAGTCACTCGACTAAAAGGAGAGTGAACAACCATAATCTTAGACCCCAAAAACTGTACGGAACCCTTCTGAATGACTTGGAAGGAATGTCTTGAAAGAAACAATAACCGAGTTACAACCACAACAAACACAATATAATTCTACAAGTAGAGTTGGGAAAGAGTAGAGTGTAGCAAAAAAAATATTGAATCTAAATATTTTAAAAATCGTACCAAACCGACCGATAAATCATTTAGTCCCCCGTCAAGTAAATAAAAGAAGTCCTCCTTAAGCTTTTTGCTATTGGAACCATTTATTTATTTAGCTTTAAAGTGAGTTAATAATAATAACATAATCTAATGCGTAAGCTATTCTTGAGTGCCACACAAGTGGGGTTTTTGCAATCAAAATAGATGATTATTTTTGGTATTTCCTTTTATTAGAGTGACCTCACTATAATATTTTATTTTATGACGACTCAGAATTTTTCTTCAATAAATAAAAAGATTTGCTATCATTAGACTGTGATGATAAGAGATAGTATTATATATTAAACAAAAAGTAATTATACACGAGAAAGAAAGAGCAGAAGTATTCATTCAATATTCATAGAATAGAAAATTCAATAATAAGTTGAGACAAATAAAAGAAAGGGAAAAGGGCAAAAAAATAATATTTTTGAACTATTTAAAATAGGTCATATTTATTTCCGGCTATATTTTTTGGGTAAAAAATGCCCTCATGGTACATTTTTGGCTCAAAAATACCCTCCAACTATCTCAATAGACCAAAAATCCCCTTCCTTCTAACCGACTTTTTTTATGATATTGAAAAAAAGTTCAGCGACTTAATTATTTGTTACGAAAAAATAGTTTAGTGACTCACAATGATACTCTGAGTAAAATTAAATAATTGATTTGTTACCAAAAATTATTTAGTGACGTTAAGGCAATAATGTAAAAATTTAGTGATCATATATGAAATTAACCTCCTTAAAATATAAAGCTAGAAAATACTTAACTCAAATTAATCAAAGTGACCCAGTATAAAGGGAATCATGTATGATAAAATAAATAATTATTGATGTACTTTAAGGACCATTAAACCACTATCTTTTTTCTGCCTTCATTGATTCTTATTCTAAATATAAAATCATCATTAGCTTCATTAATTTACACATTAAACTAATAGCACTAGCAAATTTATTACTTAAACTTAGGCTTGAAGCTTTGTAATAATTTTAATATGTAGCAGTCAAAAGATAAATTCATCCAACAAGGATACTCTATTTAATTTTTGCATTATGCTCAAAATAGCTCTTTATTAGTTCATCATTAAGAGTATTATTTTTGTTTAATCATTTGGTATTCAAACTTTACTTGACCGACTAATTCAAATTAGCGCCATGTAGGGCCAGTCTAAAGGGGAAGCCTTTTTTACCTGAAGTTCCTCTATTCCTCGAGCTCGAATCAAGGACTTTGGTTAAATTTGAAGGAATCTCAAAATCCCACCCATCTCCCCATAGTTCTTGTCTATGTTGCTCGGTTTTTAAAAGATATTGTCACACTCGTGTCAGATCCTCCAAAATGGATAGCTTTTGGAGGATCTGACACACATCTAACGACATTTTTGAAGAGTCCGAGCAACATAGGTTCTTGATGGTAGAATAATTCCTTATTTATGATATGCAACTCTCTATTTGTCATTTGTAAGTGATCACCTAGAGATAATGACTCTTTGCATGAAGTAGTTCATTCAAGGTTTAAATTCCAGTAAAGACAAACAAGACTAGGTGATTTCTTTTGATTATCTTAGGTTTCATAGACAGAGTTATTCGATACGTGTACTAGTAGCAAGTAACACGTACTCGATAATGTACTAGAAAAACCTTCATTTGGCATTTATCACAAATTTTCTAACAGAGTTGTGCTCTGGAAAGCCAAGTATTGCTAATCTACATGGAGGCTTACTACACAAAATTGAGAAAGAAAGAAGCAATCATATAATATAATAAGATAACTTAAAAGTTATTTCCATTTCACTTCCTCTAGTAAAAGAAGAAACGATTACAAGAAAAAACACTAGGTGATTTCTTCCCGTCTGTCCTAGTTTTGATAGACAGAGTTGCCTGATACCTATTGCTGGTGGAAGGTGACAGGTATCTCGTGCAATTAGTCGAGGTGCATGTAAGCCACGGTTATCATTAAAAAAAGGAAAAATTTATCCCCTGCAGAGTCCAGGTCTTTCTTGTTCTTCAGTGATCACTTTAGAAGCTGACAATGAACAAACTCCAATGTCACTTATTGTCTTTCTTGAATGCTGAGAATTTTTGCAATGAGCAATTGCTGCTTGAATTGAGTTCTCTATATCTGAATATGAATTGGTGCTTCTCTTGAAGAAGTGCATTTCTTGAAATTCATTCGAATTATTCGAGCTTGAAGCTGACAAGGAACCAGAAGTAGACGATGAAAATGAAGACGAAGATGATTTAGTTGTCGAAAATCTTTTAATAGCTCCTGAGAATGACCTTCTATGTCGACCTCTGATATCTTGATCGCGATCATTTTCTTTTTTGACCCCTTTTGAATTCGCACCACCTCTATGAATTTGCCCAAATGGTTCTTTCTTACCTTCTTTAGCTATTGGAAAAGGCCCTTTTTCGATGTTTCTTGAAGCAGCTGCAGAGTACTCGTTCGAGCAACCAGATTTGGAAAAGAAAGACTTGAGATAAGAGCGCGAAGACTTAAGTTTAGAACCAAACGTGGAATTCTTTATTTGCTTGAGTTTCTTCGTCCATGACCTTTTTGTATTCTCATCGTCTGCTGGAAATACGTTGTTTGCATCAGCTGAATACTCGAACCTGTATTCTTCCGGATTGAGTTCCCTGCTAACTTGACAAGACTCAACGGGAGAGATATTACATGATTCAAACGGAGTGTTATTACTCATAGGAGTATTAGTAGTAGTTGTGAATAAAGGGGTACTAAAAGACTCATCAAAAACATCATTTTTTCGAGTTCCATGAGCATGTTTATTAGGATTTTGAAGTAATTTCTCTACCATTTGTGTTGTACCAAAAGGGAGGTGTAGTGGAAGAAGTTTTCCATTATGGAATAATTCATCAGCTGGTGAAGTTGTTGTGTCTTTATCAATAGAATTTGGAAACATTTGGAATTCAAATTCTCTAGCTTGAGAAGGGGAATTTGTGAATTGGGAAAATATGTTTGAATTTGAACTTACTTCCATGTCTATATAATCTTCTTCTTCTACTACATTGTCACACGAACGACGAATTTCTGCATATTCCATGGTGTTTTTCACTGTGTTTGTGAGTTTTTGGAAGTTTTGGAAGTTTTGGAAGTTTGAGTTTTTAAGAGCAAATGCAGGGGAAGAGGACCATTTTATAAAGAGGATGGTTGTGTAGCTTTTTATTTTTTTAAAAATGGCTTGTAAATAAAGTGGTATTAGGCATATTTTAAATGATCCCAAATATGAAATTTAGTACATAAAGGGGAAAATTGTTTATATTGTTATACATTTCTTAATTCTTATAATACTTCTTTTAGTCTCATTTTCCACTTGCCCTTTTATTTTAGGGTAATGCTAGTGCCCAGGACAGCTTGAGGATACCTCGACTACTTCACCTGATATCTATTATTTTCCTCCTTTTATTTACCCTATTGGACTTATACTCTTTCGCAATTGATAGTGATTTATGTGCGTACATAGAAACATCTCCAGGTCACTTTTCTGTCTTTCAGAAATTAATAGTCATAGAATTTTAAATTCTATAGATGAAGTTCAATGACGATATCCTGGAGTTTCACTTGTAAATTTTGAAACTCCATAGCGGCGACTATTATTTTTTTTCAATTGTAGGGACTGAAAAGTGGGTATTTGTGAATTTTACCTCTTAGGCGCAAGCACATAACTATAATTTGAATAATTTTAAAGAATATATACTTATAGTATGGTTACACTCATTGTCTTAAAAGAGTAGTTAGGTAGTGATAGTACTCAAGATCTATTGATTTAAAGTTCTAAATTCAATGAATGTCTTTCTATTTCTCTAATTGTTAAACAAAGAAAAAAAATATCTTAATGAATCATTTGATAGTTATGGAGATTTATCATCAAATTACTACCCAATGATGATTTCTCATTTTTGTGTTATGTCTCCCCCACAAAACTCATTGCTTATATCATTTTGGACATTAATTCATGTACTTCATGAACATGTCTTCAAATTTGATAATTTTCCTAATAAAACAAAGGTAGGTAAGTCAAATTAGAGATATATTTTTCTTACTTTGCTCTAATGTCTAGTTGTCAAATTAACTTAGATCATATAAGTCCATCATTAAATCATTAACATGACCAACTTCTTATAATCGAGAAATTCGTTTAGTGTCAATCCTAAATTTTTTGTTGCTCTTGTTATTATTGCTCTCACCTATCAATACACCACCTCAATAAAATTCTCTAATCTTTAACCAACTACAACTCTACTACCCTTCTCTACTTAAATACCACCTTTAGCTCACATGACGTAAGTACGTCACAAGTCTCTCAATATTTGTCACTTGAACTAAGCCACAATGCACTTAATCAATTATAAGAGTTGTCGTCGTATAACTAAGAGATCACTCGGGCCATGAAAACAAAGTAGAATTGTTTCGTGTTTAGCGGAAACTTTGTGCACCAAGCTATATATATACAAATTAAACTTAATGAACTTTGACATTTAATCCATTTCATTTCTAAAAAAAATAACACAATTTTTATCATTTTTTAACCTATAAACGAGAATGTGGGATTTTGTGTGCATGACACTTTAGCTAAAACAGTTATTTACTTTAGAGAAAGCTTAATAAAAATAGATATAATAATACTTGGAGCTCACGAACCACTTTGCTTTGCCTAGTTTCCTGCTTTTTTTTACTGGATTCCAGGAGCTTTATTTTTTAACTTTATCTTACTGTCTTTATCAAGAAAATTTTAAAAAATGTCACTTATATATATATGTTCTTTCACCTAAATTTGTTCACTTTTCTGTGTCTTTTTCAATATAGATAATAATTATGCACAAAATTAAGAAAGAACATTACAAAGAAATAATGGTCAAAAACACATCTGAATACGTCTTTTTCAATATCAGTTGTTCTCTTTTCTTATCAGGACTATCACTGGTTGTTCTATTTTCCTATTTGAACCATCATCATTTATGTATTAAAATAATACACTTAATTGTGTAGATGATGATAGTTAAAAAAAAAAAGAATGAAATATATAGTTGGATTAATCAGCTTTTCGAGATGTGTTTTTATCTATAATTATCAGTTGTTTCATTTTCCTACTTAAACTATCACCATCGATCTATATACTAAAACACACCTAGTTACGTAAATGATGATATATAGTTTAAGTAGAAAACAGAAATAAATGATAGTTGACCTAATCAACTTCAAGATGTGTTTTAATAAATAGATGGTGATAGTTATGTTCTGCGTCATTTATCATTATAGATATTAATTTATGTACAAAATCAAGAAAAAAATATTTAAAAAAAGAATTAAACAATGAATAATTAGATTGTTGACATTGAACTACTAATAAACAAAACAAAGAAACAAGAAAACACACGATCCGACAGTTTATGGTGGAGGAAAGAAAGGTTGGAACTCGAGAGACTCTTTCTTTAATTCTTTTCAAGTTGAAACTTCCCCACTCTCATTATAAAATTTTGTATATTATATTATATATACTTTTACAATGTTTGGTATATGATATCTATATAATTAATAAAATAATATGTTGAGTTAAGCCAGTTAATATTACTCTGGTAGTTTCTTTTCCATTGATTTTTATTATCATCTGTTATTTCTTATATTTTGATTATCCTATTATTATTTTTAGTTACGTTATTGCTCTTTCTTCAGACTGCTTTATCATGCTTTCTATAGTATTTTGTCATGACGATCTTTTCACTTTCGTCATTTCTTTTTCGAACAACTTTGTATTTGTTTTTCCTTGAGACAGGGGTCTATCGGAAATAGCATCTCTGCCTTTCAAGGTATGATAAGATCTGTGTACACTTTGTCCTTAGACCGCGCTTATAAAATTATAATGAGTATATTATTATTGAATGGCTCAGGTTTCTTTCATAAGGCCTCATAATTAAGAGTATTGATACAAAGTATATGTAACTTTACAATAATCTTCTCAACTATCAATGTGAGACTTTATTCATATACGTTAAAACAATCTTTCCATCAAACTAAGTTTCATGTGACACATTACTATATTTCATGGGTTAATTTTTGAGATTCATCGTATACCACCGATGTGACCAAACATTTATAACCATCTCTTTGTCATCTACATACTCATCTTGTCAAACTGTTGACTCTAATATTAGTTGTTGGGCTACGCCAAGTCAAAAGGTTGTACTCTTATACTTCATTCGTTCCTATTTATATGTCACCATTTTGGATTTTACGTGCATTAAGAAACTAAGTAAGTTTACTATTCTATCCTTATTTAATTTTTTTGAAACTCAAGTTTTCAATCAATGAATATGAATTAATTTATTTTGATTAATTAATTAATTTAACCAATGAACATGAATCATTTACTTAGCTTTTCTAAGTTGGTCAAATGTATATTTTCAAGGCTAATAACTCACAAGTGTAAAAAAGGAACAATATGATAATTTATGCATTGATTTTATGAAAGGACAAGTATTATGGACCAACTATTTATAGAAAAAGATAACATATAAAAAGAAACGGAGGAAGTAACATATTGCAATAGTGTCCTCTTTAGGCCAAGTTTTCATGTTTTTTTTTTCCAGAAAACATCACACCATTAAGGATATATCCACATATTGTATATAGGCAGTTCTCAATTTTTTCAACCAGCTCAATATCAGACTTTATTCGCATACCCAATATATCAACTTATACATAAAACTATATATTATTTATCTATGGGATAGAATGTGAGATAAGAATATATATTTTAATGATATCATAACCAGTATCTATACATAGAACCATTGCTCTCAAATTGCAACATAAGTTGCCTCTGAGAACACCAAGGGGCACAACTTTTTTTTTTCTTTCCAAGAGAGACAGAAAAGGAAGTGAAAGAGCAATTACAGGCACAATGTGGATAAATCTATGACCCACCAATAACAGAAATTCTGGATGTTGTTGTTCCAATTTTTCATGTCAAAAATAACAAAAAAAAAATTTAGAGACTTTTTTCATAGTTGAAACAATGAGGGCCTTCATTGTTGGATATCTTTCTTTACTAGGAGCAAAGTTGATAGACATCTTCTTAAGATTAACAGCCTCAAAATATGCACGTTTGGCTAGTCATTTTCACCAAAAAAAATGTTGCACTCTACGTAAAGACAGGTTCAGAATTTGAAGTTTATGGATTCTTAAAAACGATAATTGAGTTTATAGTTGAATACTTATAGATATTTAGTGAATTTGTTATTATATATATATATAAGATATATATGAGTAAAAGCTAATGAGTTCTCGTAAAGTTTATGCATTTCTGCAACGATTTGAAATTAATATATACAAATAATAATTGAGTTTCAAGTTAAATTTATAATAAATTTCTTATTATATACCAACCCTGCCTGGTGTTTACACTAAGTTAATAGATGTGTTTGTATATTGCCCTTTATCACTTAACTAAGGTTTATTAACGTGCCTTCCCACCTTATTAAATCACTTAACGATAATAATTTAATTTATTCGATTTCGATTTGACTTAAAGACCTGTTATATATATGACCCACCAATAGCATAAATTCTGGATGATGGTTTCCAATTTTTCATGTCAAAAATATTTAGAGACATTTCATAGTTGAAACAGTGAGGGCCTTCACTGTTGGATATCTTCCTTCACCAATAGCAGACTTTAAAGTTTTTTTATGATTTTTTAAAGGCGATCTCAAGATGATATACAATAATAATTGAGCTTATAATCACATATTTATAGATATTTAGTAAATATTCTGTTATATATATTACTATGAGCAAAAGTTATTGAGTTCTCGTGAACATGTAGGTTGTACTCTAGATTTGTCAATGTAACATGCTAGGGGAGGATCTAAATCATATATTGTATGTGTCTATGGGAATTCAGTAACTTTTTCGTAAAGACCATATAATTAAAAAAATTATTAAATATTTATATATAAACTCAATAATTATTATATATTAACCTGAAGTCGTTGCACTAGGTATTGATCAAACTTTGCTTAATTATATCAAATACTTCTTGACTTTGATCATTTAAAAACTCAGATTCTTGAAAAATATCATGGTAATATTTATCAACTACTCCACTTATAGATTTTTTTTAAAAAAAAATCAAGATGATCAACAATAATTCTCTTCATATAAAAAAATTATTCACACGCCACCACCATCACCACCTCTTAACGTAAAGGAATTAGCTTTTAGTGATGGCAAAAGACAATAATATAACTACGTCTCTATTCTAAACAAGTTGGGATTAGCTTTATATTCGTCATTCATCATATCTCTACAGGGTAGATGATATATGACCCACCAATAGCAGAAATTCTGGATAATATTGTTCCAATTTTTCTTTTAAAAAAACAACAAAAATATTTAGAGACTTTAATAGTTGAAACAGTGAGGGCCTTCATTGTTGGATATCCCCCCTGCAATAAGAGCAAAGTTGATAGACACCTTCTTAATCTTAACAACCTCAAAATATGCACGTTTGGCTAGTCATTTTCACCAAAAAGTTACATTTTATACGAAAACAGGTTCAGAATTTAAAGTTTATGGGTTTTTACGATGTTTTCAAAATATACAATAATAGTTGAGCTTATATAGTTCAATATGTATAGATATTTAGCGAATTTATTAGTATATAGATGTAAGATATGAGAGAAAGCTATTGAGTTCTCGTGAACCTGTTGGTCACTTTGTTGTACTCTAGATCAGGCCACTGTCAGAGGCCAGGGGCGGATCTAGAGAGCATAATGTATATATGAGTTCACAGGAATCTAGTAGTTTTTTTCTTCTTCATAAACTATGTATTTCTCTTTAAAAATTCATAATATTTATAAATATATGACTGTGAAATTCAATTATTATTGTATATTTACCTGAACTTGGTGTAGAAATCCATAAATTTAATTCAAATTCTGAATCTACTCTGACAGATACAAATTCCAAAATTTAAAATTTATGTGTTCCTGCGATAACCTCAAGTTAACTATCAATGAATCATTTGATAGTTAGAGACATTTCCTAGGATCGCTTCCTTCATTAGGAGAAACGTTAAAAGACAACCTCAAACTATGCACGTTTGGTTGATCATTTTCATAAAAAAAAGATTACACTGTATTTATATAATTCGATTCAGAATTTGAAATTTATGAATTCTTATAAAATATCATGTAATCTAGATTTTTCATTGCAAGAGGTTAGAGGCGGATCTAGATCGCATATTATATATGTCCATGAAAATTCAGTAATTTTTTCGTAAATATCCTATATATATAATTAAATAATTTACTAAATATTTAACTGTGAATTCAATTATTATTATATATTAACTTGAAGTTGTTGTAGGTATTCATCAAATTACTTTGCTTAATTGTATTAAATTAATACTTCTTGACTTTGATCATTTAGAAACTCAAATTCTTGAAAAATTACATGGTAACATTTATCAACTAATACTCCACTTATGAATTATTAAAAAAATCAAGTTGATCAACAGATAATTTATCTATGCATATGGTCTTGATTTGAAATGAAAGTTTCATACATTGCACCAGGCTTTATCAAACCTTCATAAAACGTATTTTGCTAATGCGATTTATAAAGCTTTGATAAATCGGCTATATTGAGTAAAAAAAAATAACTTTGTGATACATAAACTTTGTTACATATTATATCGTATTATGTTGTGTTGTATCATATTATATTGTTCTAATAAATGTAATATTTTGATAGATTGTATCGTTCTATGTAGTTATATAATGTCACACATCAACAATTTAAATGATAAACCTACAAGAAAAGTAAGATACGGGATAGAACTACTATGGAAAGGTAGGGTAAGCGATAAATGAGAAGAAAATATTAAGATTACGACGTGATCACACCAAATTAGTTGCTATACAAAATATTAAGGTTACGACGCGATCACACCAAATTTTGTTATATATTAAGACCTTTCTATAACAATGATCCTATATAATAATATTTCACTATAACAAACAATATTTTTATGAAATCCATCTATATCATGTTATCTGATATTATATGTTCTCTATATATAATAACATTTCAATATAGCAATAAAAAAATATCGAGACAATCAATATTGTTATAGAAAAATTTAACTATACACTAAAATATCAATTTTCCAAAAAATACTACTCAAGCACTAAATTAAAATCTTGGATTTGGATCTTATTTTAAGTCCATCCAATTCTTGTACACTTTATTTATCCAGAAGCATAAGAGGCCATGGACAATGATTTAGCCATCCAAAAGACAAGACAACTTTCCAAATTATAAAATTTTGGACCATATATTAATCCTGTTTAATTCATTAGAAAAAAATAATTAAATTGATCCACATATATCCTTGTCTTGTTCACACCATAACCTTTAATTTAAAGCAAGCACTAAAAATTCCCTTTTCTTCTATGGACCTTTCATCCCATATTAGAGCAACCCAACGACATAAGTCCAACAATAAGGCTTGTTAAAGGGAAAATGCTTTTTATCAAGGATTTTTTTTTAATTCTTAGAGTTCGAACTTTCAAATTTTGTATTTGGAAGGGTTTTTTTCCAACGCAATATTCGGTATTCCCTGACTTTCTTAGTTGAAGAAAATTAGAATCAAGAAAAAATATGATTTTTTGAAGTAATAACTATTAATTAAGTGATACATCTGAAAAATCAATCATTTAATCTGGTTAAGGATGAAGGGATCAATATATCTAGCCAACCATTGGTGAAGCTATAGGGGACGGAGCGCAAGGGTGATGATGAAGAATTTCGATTTTTGAGAAGTATCATGATCGTCCAATAAGAATCGGGGATCTACAGGCATGAGTGCTCACGAGCACATTATACCCTACCTATAAGATTAATTTTTATTCATGTATACTTGACGTTAAATGTCCTTGATCTTTTTATGTATTTACTTTTTTATATTTTGAATTTTTTCTAGTAAAAATTTCAGATTCACCACTACACCAAAGACTAAAAAAATGGTTTATAAAAATAAGCAATCATCTAATCCGACCCATTAAATATAAGTTGGATAACTGACCATTTAAAAATGAATCAAATATGAATATTATCCACTAAAATAAATATCTAGATACATAATATGGATATCAATGTTATAAATATCTATTTGGATTCTTGTTATTTTTCATGAGTTCCTTATTACTGGTATTAGTATTTTTTTTCTTCCTCCTGCTTTCTTATACTTCTTATTATTACTTGTTGTTTCTTTATTTTGGCTATGATATTATTTGTTGGTTTTATTTGTATTCTCTATTATATTCTCTTTTCCTTCTTGTTTTGTTATGTTTTATTTGAGTCGAAGATCAATTGAAAATAATTTATCTATCCTCGTAAGGAATGGTAAGGCGCGTACACACTATCCTCCTCGAACATTACTTGTAGAATTTCACTAGGTATATTATTATTGTAGTTATTGTTGTTTTATCATGAGTTCTTACTTTTTAGAAATCTAAGCTTATTTTGATTTTTAGCTTGTATCATCACCTGACCATAAATAATACTAATATCCCTATTATCCGTTAGTTAATTCATTTTTCATCCATATTAAATATGGATAAATCAAATATTTTATTTATTTTTATTTAATTCATTTTCAACCCATCCATATTCGATCCGATCCGTCTATCTACCACTACTAACTACATCCAACCACAACCCTCAAGGTGGAAGAATGCTTATATCTAAGGAATTGAAAATAATGATAATTTTGTGGATTTCAATATATATTTGTTGGATTGAAGTTACAGTCATGAGCCAATAAAATGCATTATCTATATAATTAATTAATTAAGAACTTGTACATCACTTTTGTCATAACTCAATTAATTAAGAAAACAAAACAAAGTACTTATAATTATTATCTTCAAGAATCAAATGGATGTTTCTGAGAAAATTAAAGTTTCTATCTTAACTCAAATTTACTAGATTACCCCCTTTGAGCACATTTAGATGTTTTGACTTAATTTCACCTCGCAATTAAACACTTAAACTTGTTCCCACTGAATTCAGTGAACATCCAATGTATCTAGTGGATACCCCACGTTATTGTGGCACAAGAATTTGGAGATGTCTAGATGATTACTTTGTAAGATAGAATATTCAATTTATGATACGATGAAGATGAGTTGAGGTGTTTAATATTTAATAGTCAATTGAAACCAAGTTAAATTTCTAGCTATATTTCCTAATTCAATCTACTATAAACACAGAAAATGGAAAGAAAAAAAAAAGCTTCTAGAACACATCGGTAATTAGTACCCAAAGAAGTAAAGGAGATTCAATATTTACGGTATAAACATAAAAATAATTTTAATTTATATATATAATATAATTTTTTATCGAAGAAGATTTATATGTACTCCTTATCTTTACCTAGCTCCGCCCCTACTCAAGAATGCAGTGAAAAGAATGAAATTTCCCCATTCTTACTTTGAGATCTGGATTTTGAATCGTGAGAATGAAAAATTTCTTTATAAAAACCACGTCACTATTTAAATTAATATATTTAACATGAATTTAAATTAATCGAACCAATGTACTTCAAATTATTAATAAATATTTCACAAAATAAATGCATGGTGCTCTTAAGCTAGCTGGACTCTATACTTACATGGTCAATGTAGGTGGCTATTAATATGCTTCTTAATATGTTTTCAACATATTTAGTGAGAGTAGTTTACTTCTTTACTAGTTGGTACACCAAATTAATATGCTTTCCTAACCACTTCAATTTTTGTTACTGACATTTATTTCAATGACCATCTATTACCGTAATTCACTGATCTGATTAATTTTGATTCATATTTTATACTAAAGAAATTTCTATTTTCAAGGTTTGCATTTATAATCTCGAAGTATAATACTCAATGGCCAATAACCTGTTGCTGATTTTAAGTCAAAGAAAAATGTTTGACGTTTTCTTTTTAATTTAAATCTCAACAACAGATGTTCTTGATCGAAAGTTCCATCCGTTAGAATATTGGATAGAACCTTCATTGCCTACTTGTAGACAAGAAACAATAATCTTTGCTTAATGCGTGAATCGGTCACATACCATATCCCTTGGTGATCGTGTCACTAAAATTCTATAGTTATTAAAGTATCTTTATAGAGGATACAACCTATTGATTTTTAATACGTTGTCAAATTCAATTTATGCGATGTAGTTTGATTGAGTATACGGAGTTTAAGTAAGAGGAAGAAAGTGTTTGGAAGTTGTGATCGTAAACATGACACAAATCCTATGTGAATATATAAGCGTTATTAGGAGTAAAATAAGAAGTTTAGAATTAATATTTAAATATAAACATTTTTGTAATGATGATAGACTAATAATAAAAATCTAGTGACACTTAAGTATGCTAATCAAATAAAAATGTAGTTAACATTGGCTAATCAAATAATTTAAAAAAGAAAAGAAAAATATCAAATGAATTATGCTAAGAATAATATTATGTCTAACATTATTAAAATAGATTCCCAAATCAATCAAACACTAAAAAATCAAGAATTATTTAAACTTCTCAATTTATAAATATGAAGTTTCTAAATTCAAGCAATATTGCAAAAGAACCAAAATACAAGCAAATCAAATTTTCTCCAAGCCATTTGTCCATATTAATAAATGACAAAAAATACAAATGAAATTAAATAACCACTTGTTATTATATGTTGCTATCAATTAGTTGTTTGAATTTTCATTTTAGTTTATAAATAAAACGCGTTTTTAGTCACATCAAGACAAGGACATATTAGCATATGGTCCATCTCCATTTATTTATCTCGAGATTGAAATATTCAGCATAATTTCATAAATGATTATTTAATTTTTTTACTAATTTAATGAGAAAATAATTCAGTTATGTCTATGCATAAAAGGTAATGAAATCGTAAATTAGAGCTTAGGTTGTCAAAAATTCTTACATAATATCGGATCCATGTAACACTATCTAAAAAAAAAATATTTAATTTTTTGACCCACTTAGAAAATAATCCGATGATGGTTTTTAATGTGGTGAAAGTAATATCGAAACTAGAAATTTTAACTAGAGGATTCCACGACTAAAAGTATGTCAACATGTTCAATTAAATCTCATTCATTGGTTATGCCTTCATCACTTGGTGAAATATATCGATTTATTAGGTCTTGATTGAAGATTTATTTTTTTAATATCTTTTTGTGATGCCAAGTATATATTATATAATGAGTATATTTTCGATGTGACTTCCTATTGTATTTTCTTAATCGAACTTAATATTTTACGACTCTTTGCATGATATATAATATACTTTTCATCATAAAAAAATAAATTAATTTTATGACTTTTGTGTAATAAATTAAAAATTGAATGGCAATGGATAATAAATTCTCAAAAATTGTTTTTGTTGAAGCTACTACAAGGAAACTTCCCCCCTACATCAAATCAATAGACAAATAAAGTTAGTTAAGTAGGTGTGAACAATCAATGTTTTTTGACAAATTTATTGCATGTCCTTACTTTCTACAACCAAAAAAAAATTCTAATTGAATTTCTTTCGTCGAAAAATTATTTTATGTAAATAAATTATTTTTGGTATATTTATAATTTTTACCTCAAATTAACATAATAATTGATTTATAATAAGATATACATATAAACTAATTTTTTTAAAATATATATAGGATTTGGATAAAAAGATATAAATTTATGTAAATTTATAACAAACACGATAAATCCGCCCTTGTTGATGATGTAAAGGAAGTTTCCATTTTAGTGATAACGAAAATTCAATATAATTATTTTAGATCGTAAATTAAAATTATTAAAATTTCTGATTTCGCATTCAAAGTCTCAAGTCTCACATGTAACATGAGAGACCTTATCTTAATAGCTGTTATCCTCTATTCCATCTAATGGTCTTCCTTTCTTTTTTTTTCTTTTTTTTTGTAGCTTTGTTCATAATTCTATGCACCAATTTTGCCTTTGACTCTTAGTTTATTTTATTATTTTTAAGTTCCTTTTAAATTCTTCCTTTGGAATTCTTCAAACACTATGTGCCACATTCAACAAATATCAAAAGGATTTTTGACATTTTCTTAAGGTAATTGCATTTTAGTCCTTTAATTATTAATAAATTTTAATTTTAATCACTGAAATATCTAGCTAAACACATTTAATTTTTAATTAATGTAAGTATGTGTTTGTTTCCTTTGTATGAGAAATATGTGATACTTGAACTATTTTTGAAATATTTTACCCTAAAAAACTGGAGAAATAAACAAGAACAGTAATATGCTTAGTGTAATCTCATAAGTAAAGTCTGAAAATGATAGAGTATATGCAGATCTTACTCCTATCTAGAGAGATAGAGGAGCTGTTTTCTATAGACCTTCAACTCAAGAAAAAGCACATCGATAAAAATTTAACACAACACATCGATAATCAATAAGTGATTCATTAAATTAAGAAGATACGCGAGCCAATCGACTAAACTAAAGGTTAAATGTGCTTAACTAGAAATTACAAGGATCAAAATCTAAATTTGTTGATATTTGAGGGACTAAAATTGCTATTTCCTTATTCTTAAAAAGCCAATCTTGCTTGTGTTAGAAAAAAAATGTGTACAAGGGTAGTTGTGCTTTTCATCATTTTTTTCTCATACACCAAATTGAACATAAGAAATTTTTTCTCCATTCTTAAATTAGACTTCAAATTCTTGAATGCTAAGTGCAACACAATTACACAAAGTTGACAACTTTTTTTTTTTTTTTTCACTTTCTTGAAAGTTGTCCATTTGGTGTGTTGGGGTTCTTAATATCACATATTAAGTTCATTTCAAGATTTCAAAGTTTTTTTTTTTTTTTTTTCACTTTCTTGAAAGTTTAGTCCATTTGGTGTTTTGGGGTTCTAGTGAAATCAAATTTTAAGTATATTTCAAGATTGCATTTTTTGAACAATGACTTAAAAATTGAGTCTTTTTTAGCTCCTCATTCCAAGAAATGAAAACCATTATGGATTTTGCAGTACTTCATATGTTTGTTTTGGTATTGTCTGTGTTGTGTTTGATGATATGTGCCTTAGAGTTTGATCCTGTTGATAACTATCTCATAAACTGTGGTTCATTTGAAAATACTACTATAGGTGATAGAGTTTTCTTGGTTGATAACTTGAATTCCCCTCAAAGGGTATTTGTTAATACAACTCTAGAGTCTATTCCATCTAGTTATAGTTCAAATCTTTATCAAACTGCTAGAATTCTTAATGAGACTTCGAAATTCACATTTTCGATCAAGAAACAAGGGCGCCATTGGATTCGCCTGTATTTCTATCCATTTTCGTATGGAAATTTCAATCTTAGTTCTGCTAAGTTCTCTGTTTCTGTTCAGAACTTCACTTTGATCAAGAGCTTTCAATCATTGAGTGGTCCTTTAGTAAAAGAGTACACTTTGAACATTTCTAGTACTAGTCTTGTTCTTACATTTACGCCTTTTTCTAGCTCGTTTGCGTTTATAAACGCGTTGGAAATCATTTCACTTCCTGATGAGCTCATTCCTGTTGGTATTGGCACTCATAGTTTGAGGGAACAAGCTTTAGAAACAGTTGTGAGGGTGAATATGGGGAATGTTGCAGTGTTGCCTCGAAATGATACCTTGTGGCGATCTTGGGAATCTGATGAAAGATACTTAACAAGCAGGAATCTTTTTCAGTTTGTATCGAGGACACAAGCTGTGAATTACACACGAGGAGGGCCTTCTAGGAATATTGCCCCTCCATCGGTGTATGGGACTGCTACGAGGCTTCAAGTGGATGATCCCACTGCTTCTGTAAACATCACGTGGTTGTTTGATGTTGATCCTGGCTTCGACTATTTCATCAGGTTCCACTTTTGTGACATAGTAACTGGCCACAGTGATCCAAACAGAGTAGGTGGCGACCATGAACTATTATTCAATGTTTACATCAATTCCCAATTTGCTTCGAGGGACCTTGATCTTAAAAACAAGACATCAAATGTCCTTGGTTCTCCGTATTACATGGATGTTGTTACAAGGTTAGAGAACATTCACAGCATTGGCATTAGCATTGGTCCAGCAGGTATACGTAATGCATATCCGGATGGCCTCCTGAATGGTCTTGAGATCATGAAAATAAGCAATGTCAAGGGAAGTCTTGATGCCTCAGACGCTGAGATTCAGTCCTCGGTGCCTACTTCAAAGAAGACTAAAACATGGTTGATCATTGGATCAACTATTGGAGGATCGATCATTTGCATCGTTTTGGTTGTGGTGTCTATTCTCTTTTGCAGAATTAGAATACGGACAGCTGTTGATGACTCAACAGAGGAAAATCATACAGCAGTTGGAGCCAAAGAAGCATCTATCATTTCCAAGTCGAATATGGGGTACCTGTTCCCTCTTGTAGCAGTTCAGGAAGCAACCGATCACTTCAGTGAAAGCATGATCATAGGCTTTGGTGGTTTTGGAAAAGTTTACAAGGGAATTTTGAAGGATAACACAAAGGTGGCAGTGAAGAGAGGATTTCATCAATCACAACAAGGTCTTGCCGAGTTCATGACTGAAGTCGAAATGCTGTCTCAGTTTAGACATCGCCATTTGGTCTCACTGATCGGTTACTGTAATGAAAAGAATGAGATGATAATCATTTACGAGTACATGGATAGTGGAACTCTTAAGGATCATCTGTATGGCTCGGACCTTCCGAATTTGAATTGGACACAAAGGCTTGAAATTTGCATAGGATCAGCAAAAGGACTTCACTATCTTCATACCGGTTCTCATAAGGCAATCATCCACCGAGATGTCAAGTCCTCGAATATACTTCTAGATGAAAATCTCCAGGCTAAAGTTTCTGATTTTGGACTATCAAAAATTGGTCCAGAAATTGATCAAACACATGTTAGTACTGCAGTGAAAGGAAGTTTTGGATATCTTGATCCAGAGTATTTGACAAGGCAACAACTAACCGATAAATCTGATGTCTATTCCTTTGGTGTTGTAATGTTTGAAGTCCTCTGTGGAAGGCCCGTAATCAATCCCTCTCTTCCCAGAGAATCGGTAAATTTGGTTGAATTTGTGATGAAATGTTTGAGGACAGGAGAATCGGAGGCAATCGTTGATCCTAGGATTGCACACGAGATTACACCAGAATCCCTGATGAAGTTTGTAGAGACTGCTGAGAAATGCTTGGCTGAATATGGTGCAGACCGGCCAACTATGGGAGAAGTTTTGTGGAACTTGGAATATGCATTGAAACTTCAAGGGAAAGACGAAAAAACAACACAAGAGAACGAGATATCGGATAATCAGTTGGATAATAGTGTCTTAAGTACAGAATACAGCATGGGGAGTATGGCTGATCTTGCTGGTGTTTCAATGAGCAAAGTTTTTTGCCAAATGGTAAAATCTGAAAACAAAAACTCATGTGATATATGTTAGGATAAAATGCAGGTCCATCTCAGCTCTGCCTTTGGATTGTATATTTGTATTCTCTTTTCTTTAGATTTCTATGTTATAACAGATACTTGCGTTGCTTCAATTGATTTGAAGCCGCGGTTATACTATACATACATAAGTTTTTCATCAGGAATTCAAACGCGTGTGGTTGAGAGGGCTGATGACCATTTTATTCGTAGTGTTGTGTCTCTATTCATCATCACAAATTTGCAATTCATTTTGGTATTGCATTTATCATTTTTGGCCAGTTTATGATGTTCTTCAACTATACAACAACATACCAAATGAAATCCCACACGTGGGGTCTGGAGAAGTTAGAGTTTACTCAAACCATACCCCTACCTCGTGAAGGTAGAGATGCTGTTTCCGAAAGACCCTCGGCTCAGGTAACACATATCAAAGCAAATTTGATGTTCTTCTACTATACTTCAGAAAGTCTCCAAGATTATGCACATATGAGATGAACATTTGTTAAATCCTTTTGGCTTCTAAAGTTCAAAAAGAGTTCTTGCTATAACTCCAGGCTGATGACTCAATGATGCATATTGAAGATATCCATTTCTTCAAGTGAACTTTCCAATTTCAGAATAGTTACGGAATCTCCACGAATAGGAATAAATTACATGAGGTTCTTCTTTAAGAAAGTCCCCGGGAGAGCTTAGTTGATTCATGATTTATATTTCATCTTTCATTTCCTCTTTGTTTGTTTCGAGAAATATATCGATCAATTCTGGTTCTTTCTTTCTCTTGATTCTTTTTCGATCGAGATGTTTAAATCATGTTCATGGATTATTGAAAATGTGCTAAAGCTTTATTTGCCTCTGTCATTCTATTAGTCTCTTCCTTTTTGTGTACATCGCCACTCACTTTAGTGACATTTACTAATTCAGAACTTAATTTGAAAGTCATATTTTGACTCAGGCATTTTCGGAATGTAGCTAATAACCACTAATGCCAAAGTATGTGAATTGTGGTGATAATTATTTTCCATGATATGAAGTTGATGGTTTCATTATTTTTTCACATCTCCTAGAGTAACTTCTATCAGAAGCAAATTTGCTACAAAACATGTAAAGGAAAAACGAACCTAGAACTGGTTTAATCTCATGAGGTAAGAATTATCATCTTGTCGAAACATCCTTAGACCAGAGGTCGTTTCCTCAATCGACGTAACAATCAACATTCCTTTCCTCTACACTCAAAACTAGACATTTATTACCTGAACAATATATTATAGAATCCCCTTTGTGATAGTCTTCATTTTAGTCATTTTTTGTTAGATAATCGTGACAAAATCTAATAAGTATTAATTTCATAGTCGTAAAATTTAATAGGAATATATATATATATATATATATATTTTTTTTTTAAAAAAAATTTAAAAAAAATAAGTACTTAAAACCCGACCCATTAGAGCGCCAAATCCCAAATCCATAAATCTATGCGAATTTGAAAGAAAAAAGAGTTTCAGAATCCCTAAAGAATTGATAATGGAGAGAGAAAAATCGAACAGGAGAGAAAAAGGATCCAGGGATGACGACGACGACGATCACCGCCGTCATCGCCACCGTTCGAAGCATCACCGTGACGAAGAGAACCGACACTGATCCGCTGATCGGCGACGTCAAGACCGTGAGAGATCGATTGAACGTGAAGGAAGCAGAGATAGAGGTCACGATCGCGAGGATGAGAATCAACGTCAGATCGATGATCGGCGACGAGATCGTGAGAGGGAAGGAAGCAGAGATACAGCTTATGATCGTGAAAGGCGTGAGAAATCACGTGATCGGGATAGACGCGAGAAATCGTTTGAGTTGGAAGTTAACAGAGAGGATTCAATGGAGAGAAGGAATTCGCATAAGAGGAAATACAGAGGAGAGAATGTGGATAAGAGGAATGTAGATGAGAAGAGATCTAAGGGTTCGGAGGTTAAGAAGGATAAACTGAGAGTTGGCGATGTGAAGTTGATGGATAAGGAAGATGTGGAAATCGATGAAGAAAAGAAGAGAAAAGGATTTGAAATGAGAATTGTGAAGGAAGAACCCAAACCGGAGCCCTATGACGATGGACAGGATGTTGATTTCATTGATACTGTGAGTTTTTTTGTTTCAATATTGTTCTTCCAAGTTGCATATCACATTTACATTGTTGTGTTGCTTTTACCTATGTTTGTATATGTCTTGCTTAGTTCTTATTGCCATGCACCTTTGTTACTGGGATACGACGTTGCATACTTCTGCATTGTCTTTATGAATTACATTTCTTAATTGTTGTTGAAATTGCACCCAAGGGTGTGGCATCTCTTATTATGTCTTAAGAAGTCTGTAATCTGGTTTCTTTTTTATCTGATAGAGCTGAACTTGACTAGTCTGGCACGTCTTGTTTCTCAGTTGTATGTTGTTATTGTATATTCTATTGTTCCTTTCATCAGGATGTTTGTCCTGATTTATGCATTTGACTTTCTTATTTGCAGAGTGTGGCAATGGGATCATACAGTGCAGCATCAAGGACTTCCCCTGATAAACCTTTGACTCGTAGTGATTCTCCTGCTACCAAGGTATCTTCAATTTCTACCACAAATGAAAATAAGGGAGTTAATATTATTTGTGATGTAACTCCCACATCGCGAAGGGAGAGTCTACTTGCCAAGGTAGGACTCCGTATCATATCATATGTTATTTGTGAATCCACTAGCTAGGTCATTTAAGACAATTCTATGAGGCACACAGTTTGAAACTAGAGGTTGTTACTAGAGACTATCCTATTTAAGCCTCCACCTCAAAGTTCTCTCGATACTAAGTTAAATCCCAATGGAATAGTCAATTTCATAAACATAGTCATCATACATGGAAAAACACAATTTAGTTACTAATTCAAGCTTAAATCATTATAGAGTATCTCCTTAAACCTTGTGTGAGAAAATCTTTCACCATTCATGGTTGCTTAATGTGAGAAATCCTTTCACAATTTCATTGACGTGTATCTTGAAAACAACCTTTAGATCATAAAACATATTTGCATGAATCATCATTCACATATCCATAGCTTTCTTCATAAACTCATATCTTCATAAATTTATAGTAAAAATTATGAATAATGCATGAGTCTTAAAAGCGTCAGATCCATTGGCTGATACACACGAAAAATTGAAAAAGTCACATAATTCCTAAAAAAAATGGCTCGTAAATGTGAAAATAGACTTTAAAAATGATGGGACTATACGTAATGCTTCCCCAACTCATTCGGAGGTCCTCATAGAGTTTTTATAGAAAAAATTTTTGGGTGCTCCAAGGCGCCAGATCAATGGGCAAATACACACGAAAAATCAAGAAAGTTGCGTAACTCCTAAAAGTTGGCTCATAAATGCGAAAATACGTTTTAAAAATGGTGGGACTATACGTAATGCTTCCCCAACTCATTACTGAGGTCCCCATAATATTTTTTCAGAAAAAAACTATTGGATGCTCCAAGGCGCCAGATCCATGGACTAATACATACGAAAAATCAAAAAAGTCGTGTAATTCCTAAAGGTTGACTTGTAAATGCGAAAATAGACGTTAAATAAATGGTGAGACTATACATAATGCTTCCACAACTCATTACAAATGACCTTATAAAAAAAATTAGAAAAAGTTTTTGGGTGCTCCTAGGCACCAGATCAACAGTTTAATACACACGAAAAATCAAGAAAGTCACGTAATTTCTTAAAATTGGCTCGTAAATGCAAAAATATGGGAAAACATCCGCATTTTCAAGTTTAAACGAGGCCCGAAATAGAAAATACCAATTTTTTTATTTTACATGTGTTATAGTCCATAGATTTTGGGTAATATGTGATCCTGACGTGTTTTTGACGAAATTTTTTTGTGGGCGTCCGTGACGACTTTATTAATGGTGTGCGTTGATACGGAGGGGAAAACGTTTGCATTTTAAAGTTCAAACGAGTTCTAGAACGGAAAATACCAAATTTCCCATTTTACGTGTGCTATAGTCCATAGATGTTGGGTGATATGCGATCCCAACGTGTTTTTGGTCAAAATTTTTTATGGGAATCCATGAAAAGCTTATTAATGGCATGCGTCGATCCCTAGGGGAAAACGTCCACATTTTCAAGTTCAAACGAAGTCCAAAATGGAAAATATCAAATTTATCGTTTTACGTGGGCTATAGTCCATGGATTTTGGGTGATATGTGATTCCGATGGGTTTTTGGCCGAAATATTTTGTGGGCGTCCGTGACAACCTTATTAATGGCGTGTGTTGGTTCGGAGGGGCAAATGTCTTAATTTTCAAGTTCAAATGAGGCCTAAAACGGGAAATACCAAATTTCTCATATTACTTGAGCTATAGTCCATGGATTTTGATTGATATGTGATCCAAACGTGTTTTTAGCCAAAATCTTTTGTGGGTGTCTTGACGACCTTATTAATGGCGTGCGCTGGTCCGGAGGGGTAAACATATGAATTTTCAAGTTCAAACGAGGCCCGAAATGGGAAATACCAAATTTCTCATTTTACATATGCTATAGTCCATGGATTTTGGGTGATATATGATCCCGACTTGTTTTTGGCAGAAATTTTTCAAGGACGTCCGTTACGAACTTATTAATGGCGTGAGTTTGTCCCGAGGGTAAACGAACGCATTTTCAAGTTCAAACGAGCCCCAAAGCAGAAAAAACTGAATTTTACCATTTTTTCGTGTACTATAGTCCATGGATTTTTTGGCCAAACTTTTTCATGGACGTCTGTTACGACCTTATTAATGGCGTGAGTTGGTCCCTAGGGGCAAACAGACGCATTTTCAAGTTCAAACGAACCACAAAGCGGAAAAAATTGAATTTTACTATTTTTCGTGTACTATAGTCCATGGATTTTTGGTGATACGGGATCCCGACTTGTTTTTTTTGTCAAAATTTTTCATGGACGTCCGTTACGACCTTATTAATGGCGTGAGTTGGTCCCGAGGGGCAAACAAATGCATTTTCAAGTTCAAACGAGCCCCAAAGTGGTAAAAAATGAATTTTACCATTTTTCTTATGCTATATAGTCCATGGATTTTTGGTGATACGGGATCCCGACTTATTTTTGGCTGAAATATTTTAATAGACCTCCGTTACGACCTTATTAATGGAGTGAGTTGGTCCTAAGGGGAAATAGACGCATTTTAAAGTTCAAACGAACCCCAAAGATGGAAAAACCAAATTTTACGGTTTTTCTTTTGCTAAAGTCCATAGATTTTTGGTAATACGGGATCCTGACTTGTTTTTGGCCGAATTTTTTTAAGGAGGTCCGTTACGACCTTATTAATGGCGTGAGTTGGTCCCGAGGGGTAAACAGACGCATTTTCAAGTTCAAACGAGCCCCAAAGCGGGAAAAATCAAATTTTACCGTTTTCATGTGCTATAGTCCATGGATTTTTAATGATACGGGATCTCAATTTATTTTTGGCCAAAACTTTTCATGGACGTTCGTTACGACCTTATTAATGGCGTGAGTTGGTCACGAGGGGCAAACGGATGCATTTTCAAGTTCAAACGAGCCCCAAAGCGGGAAAAACTAATTTTTACCATTATTCGTATAGTCCATGGATATTTTGTGATACGGGATCCCGACTTGTTTTTGACCAAAAATTTTCATGGAACTCCGTTACGATTTTATTTATGGAGTGAGTTGGTTTCGAGGGGAAAACAGACACTTTTTCAAGTTCAAACGAGCCCCAAAGCGGGAAAACCCAATTTTTATCGTTTTTCATGTGTTATAGTCCATGATTTTTTGGTGATAAAGGATCCCGACTTGTTTTTGGCCGAAATTTGTCATGGATGTCCGTTACGACCTTATTAATGGCGTGAGTTGGTCACGAGGGGAAAACAGACGTATTTTCAAGTTCAAACAAGCCCTAAAGCGGGAAAAACTGAATTTTACCATTTTTTTACGTGTTATATATAGGCCATGGATTTTTGGTGATATAAGATCCAACTTGTCTTTGGCCGAAATTTTTCATGGACGTCCGTTAGGACCTTATTAATGGCGTGAGTTGTTCCCGAGGATCAAACGGGCGCATTTTCAAGTTCAAACGAGCCCCAAAGCAGGAAAAACCAATTTTTACCCTTTTTCGTGTGCTATAGTCCATGAATTTTTGGTGATACGGGATTCCGACTTTTGTTTGGCCAAAAAAATTAATGGACGTCTGTTACGACCTTATTAATGGTGTGAGTTAGTCACGAGGGGAGAACAGACGTATTTAAATTGACCCCTAAATGTCAAAAATAGACTCTAAAAATGGTGACATTGTACGTACTACTCCCCTGACTCCTTACTGATGGTTCCATCAATGTTTCGCAATGAAATCGTGCGGAAACTGTATCACCAAAATATTTATAGGCTAACACACACGAAAAAGGTAAGATTGTACGTACTGCTCCCCCAACTCCCTGTGTAGGGTTCTCTAAAGGTTTTGCAATGAAATCGTTTGAAAGTCATATCTTCAAAATAATCATGGACTAACACACATGAAAAATTGAGAAAATCGCCTAATTCCTGTCAATCACACATATTTCAGAAAATTTATATTACTAATACACACGGAAAAATCAAGATTCGTGAATTCTTGTTTAGTGAAACATAAAATACATAAAAAGTGATATCTAACTTTCGAAAACAATGAGTATCATTTATTCCAGAAAATTCATGAAATAATACACACACAAAAAAATTATGTAATCTTGAAATTATGTTATGTGACACACAAGCTCCAAAAAATGATGTTCGCCTTTTGAAAACAATGAATATCATTTTATAAATCGTCATCAATATAGCCACAAAATTTGAGCTCAAATAGAGTTGACCACACATATTCCAAAAAACTTAAAACCCAAAATCAAGTCGATAATATTTTTAAAAAATACAAAATTACTAACTTAATAACTCGAAACCGATAAAAATCAATAATAATATTTTTAATTTAATTTACCAATTAAATTGATTTTTTCACCCGCCTAACTAAACCTATCCAAATTCAAACGTAGTCCTCCACGTGATTCCCTTTTTAGGTACACTTCACCTTTCATTTCTAGAAAATCTTATATATGGACTTTCTTTTTTGTATCCCAAATTGTGTAATAAACCAAAAATTAGTACCACTACTAAATTGTTCAACAAGTTTGATTTCTCAATTTATTTTTTCTATATTTAGCACCTTTCGTGTTTAAACATCTTAAATAAAATCTTTAAAGTCAAAAATCTAAAAAAAGGCAACTATTTTTTGTTTCCTATCTGATATTCGGTACTCACATTAAAGTGTCGATTATATATGGATTGTGCACTGCAGGACCTATTAAGGAGTGGCGCTCTCAATAAAATCTTTTTTAATACTCAAGACTCAAATTTAAAATATTTAATTAAGGATGGAGCAATGTTGGTCTAAAAAAGCAACTTGATAACATGTATCCCATGCATGAAGAGTAAAGACAAATAAATTTTGCCAATACTTTGATGTTGCGTTTCATAATGCACATAAAGAGTTTGTTTTTATTTGGTTGATTTTTTCTTGAATTCCAACGTGTGACTTTAACTTTCGTACTATAGTGTATAACCTACTTTTTTTGTATATACTAATTTTCTTGATAACTTAGAGGAGAATATATATAACCCTTCTTTGAGAAGTCATCGTAATAATGTAAGTTAAAAATGGGGTTTGAAAATAATAAGATGTACGAAGATTTTACTGAATTTTTTGTTATCTTCGATAAACCTTTTGCTCAAAAGAAAAGGTAATCAGAAAAAGATTGCAAGAAGAATTCAGTTCGAGTATCAATTAAATTTATGGGTGTTTTGAATTCTAAAAAAGACATCTTAAAAAATTAATTCTAAAAAAGACGGCTTATTGGTTTTAAATAAATTTTTATATTAATTATTGAATTTCTTGATACAAATATAACACTTTTGGCAAAAGCTACTGATCGATTTTGCCGCGAATTCTTAAGAGTTCAGAATTTTTAATAAAGGGCAAAATATAATAAAAAGCTAAAGAAACACATCAAGAAGATAAGTGAATTCAACATCGACTATATATAATTAAAAAAAATTAACATTATAACGTATATAGTGTAATTTTTCAACGAAAAAATTTAGATAATCTCCCTCTCACTTTGGCCTGTAACTGAAACTCTAGCTCTGCGCCACCAAAAAAAATCAAAGAGTTTTAATCAAAGATCCAAACTTGTGCGATCCAAATTTAATCAAAAATTCAATGCAGACACCGAATACTGAGTGATATTCGTGACTAAATTTTTTTAGAAGAAGGAATTTACTTAAAAGTTAAAAGTCAATTACACGTACGTTGCTACAAACGTGGATGGATAATTGTAAGAAGATATGTACATAGTTCCATACATGTTTTAAATTTTTGCGTGTGTTGGAGTTGAATTTTGATGGAATACTTTTATTGTATAGTTGAAATCAAATCGAAAAGCAACTTGTTAAGTACCATCCTAGTTCTCATGCAGTGGCGAAGTCAGAAATTTCACTATATTTATAGATATAACCTATATATTTTGTACAATTTTCTATATATACTAATGTTCTCTATAACTTAAGGTGACTTCATAAATATCTTGAAAATATCGGAAAAGTAAGAGAATACGAAGAGAAACAATTTTTTTATTTATTTTTTAAAAATGATTTTAGAAGTTAAAGCAAAGAATTTGGTCAATTTTAGTATATGTATACTATATTAAGTATACACGTGGCATTTTATTCAACTATAGACAATTTAAACTAATGCAACAAATTGTTCAATATGAATATTAACGTGATAAAAAATGTTTCCATAAGAATTTATCATTTGTAAGTAACAAAAGCCGACTTAATTATTGGTCAAAATAAAGGATGAGAATACAATAATTTTGACAAGACTTTCGACCAAAAACTTTTTTGTTCAATGATTTGGTATTAATTTATTAATCCAATTATATTGTAATCTCATAAAATAGACTTTCGAAATTTAAACCCGATACGTTCAATTTATAGTTTTTGAGAAATATTTCTACAGTATGGAAGAGCTTTTAAAATCTTACTACATTTAATTGTATATAGCAAACATTGCTTGATAATTTGGACGTTTAGTGTGTGTGGGGGGGGGGGGTGGATTCGTGTATAAATTCGGCAAGAGTAAAATGTTTTTTCTCAAGAAAAAATTATTCTCGGAGTTTAATTAATCTCAATATTTTGTTAAGGGTGTAAAGATTCTGACCATCATATTGCGTACACTTCTCACTCTTCGGGATGGAGACGAGATTTGAAGTTAATGAGTTCTGAAGTTGTTATTTAACATGTATGTATAATACAAATTTAAATTTTAATTCAAATATAAGGTCTAAACAAAAGTCTATCTGGTTTGTCCGAATGTACTTCTTAAATTCTATAGCTATACACTTGAGTTGGAGCTATGATTTGAACTTTTAGTATTTTAAATTCTTAAATAGTTACCTTAGATGGGTGTTAGTAATTGAGTTTTAAATTAATTTTTATTATATTTAGTAAACTTTTTAAGTATAAATATAAGATCTGAACTGAAATTATTGAGTTCGATCAAATTCAGTCGTTTTCTAGCTCGATCCTTATCTCCACCCATAACCCATTAAATTGCACTAATAATAAAGAAAATTACAAGTTAGATAACTATAAACTCATTAAATCCATTTATCCAAAAAAGCCACTCCATGCATGTGTTAGAGTTTGAATTATGATGTAAAACTTTTTATTGTATAGTTGA
>JAJONR010003745.1:0-98089 GCA_029582245.1 Solanum etuberosum
AAATACTTTTCAAAAGCTTTTTTTTTTTTTTTTTGGAGGGGGCGGAGGTAGGGAGTACGGGTGATACGGGTTGGGTGAGGTAAAAAAAAATCTTAAAATTTGAAATATTTTTCAAAAATAATTTTAAATTTTTTTGTTTGAGGGGCGGGGGGGGACTAGTTTGGTGGTAGGAATAAAAAATATATTTAAAATTTAAAGAATAAGAAAATTTAAAAATTTTAATTTTTTTTTGAATGGAGAGGGTTGGGTACGGAATGGGTAGGGTAAGAAAACAAATAAAATGATGAAATAGAGTTTTGGAAAATGTTTTCCTTAATTTTGGAAGAAAAATCATTTTCCTTAAATTTGAGGAAATAAGTTGATTTGGAAAATATTTTTCAAACATTTAAGCAAACCAAACATGGGAAAATTGGAAAACATTTTCCATAAAATGTTTTCCTCCATACCAAACACACCCTAAGTTCAATATCTCCGAGGAGGAAAAGTATCAAATGATTTCTTTTCATTTTCTTAAGTTTTTGGTGAACTCGATTATCCAATATCTATGTAGTTGATAGAGTTTCGTGATTGTGGAATAGATAGAAAAGACGAAAATCACAATCGATATTGAAAACCATCAATATCTCTAGTTTGTCTCTTTGGAAAAAAATTGGTGAAGATGGAAAAAAAATTAATATTGAGAATTTATGCAAAATTCAACTAATTTAAGATTGAGGCGTTATTACAGTTGTTTGAATTCCTATTTCTGTATTATTACTGTACTGCTTTTTCTTAGAAAGAAAGAAAAATAGTATGATGTACTAGGTTGATCTTATCTGCATCAATTTCAGAGTCCAAATAGGATAGAAAATCCTAAAACTGCCAACAACTTTATGTGTGAAAGAAAATTTAGCCTCCCTTGCTCCAGTCTGACCTCAAGTTTGGAACCTTCTATCTCAGAAGGCAGTTGCAACTCTTTGGATAGCTACAGAAGTTTAACCACTAATGGTGATAATATTGATCTTTAGTTTCCTCTCTTTTTTCCTTCCCATTTAAGATTGTGATGATATCTGTTGAAGGGTTAGATCACATGCAATAGAAGTGGTAGTCATGTATATAATTGACTTAACTGCATTTATTATTTTTATTTGAAAAGTGCCACATAAATTGAAACGAAGGGAATATTAATTAAATCTTGATTGATGAAACTTATGATTAAGAGAGCAAGTATTATTTGTCTGATGGATCTCACGAAGTCATGAATTGAAAAACCTACATGAGGACCCATTTAGTAGAAGGTGATGAAGAGTTGTTGGACTTAGCCTCTATCGTTTATCTTGTTGATGCTGGTGAAAATTTTTTTATTACTAAATTGATTTTCACAAATTTTAATGAATCACCTTACTGGAAGTTTAGATATATTAGAGATATAATTAGAAGCTCAGACTTGATAATGGAAGAATTTGTGTTGAGTGAGACTCAAAGTATTATTGCTCTCCATCTCTTTGATCAGTTGGAGAATCAGAAGGCTCGAACTAATAAAAATATAGATGAGCAACTGAAAATTAGGAGAAGTTTATTGTTTGAATCGATAGTTGAATGTCTGGAATTCAGATGCAAACAGAGTTTTGGGAGAGGTTTAGAAGCTTGGGCAAGATAGACAACATTGTTCCAAAAGAAAGAGTGGTTTGTCCACTTTGCCCAAACTTCAAAACTCTGTCAAAACTTTGTTTCATCCGAATTTCAGACTTTCAACCATCAAATCAAACAACATTCTTATCCTAATCTTCAGTTGCTCTTCTGCATTTTTATTAATTCGAGTCTTTTGATTCTTCATCTGGTCAAAGAGATCAAAAGTAATAATACTCTGAGCCTCACCAAACACAAGTCCTTCTATTATCAAGTCTAAGCTTCTAAAAGTTAAAACAAGTACCCATGATGTGCACATGTACTTTTTATATGAAAAAATATTTCTAAATTCAGCAAAAGTATCATTTGATCTCTTTTTTCTTTTGATTGGTAAGCCACACTTTCTTTTTTCGTTCTACATATACATTTATTGAAGTGAAATATATTTGGACACAAGAGTGAAAAGTAAATACACCAAAATTTTTACAGAAAAATAGTAAATGCAGCTAAGTCGATAATACATGACTACCACTTAAATTGCATGTGATCCAACTCTTCAACAGTTATCATCATATTCTTAAATAGGAGAAAAAAAAGGATGAAATTAAATATCAATATTATTACCATCAGTAGTTGAACTTTTGTAGCTATCCAAAGAGCTTAATCTGCCTCATAAAATAGAAGGTTCCAAACTTCAGGATAGATTAGAACAAGGGAGACTAAATTATATTTCACACGTAATGCTGCTGGTAGTTTTGAAATTTTCTACCCCATTTTGCATCAGATAAGATCAGCTTAGTACATTTTACTCTTTCTTTTTCCTTTCTAAGAAATACAGTATTGTAATAATATACAAATAAGAATTCAATAACTGCAATAATATTTCAATCCTGAACTAGTTGGATTTTACATAGAAATTCCCAACATCAATTTTATTCCATCTCCACACATTTTTTCTCAATACTTAATAATTTGTAGTACACCTTTAAACAAGAAAGCAGAGTCAATTTAGAAACGAAAAAATAAAGAAGCAAGATGGCTAAAAAATGAACCTTTGAAAGCTGATATCATTATCAACAAGAACATCAGGGTAGAAAATGTTGATCACCCAGAACCGAAGGAGAAGGAAGCCACATTTGGAGAACACAAAAGAGAACATCTCCACAGAGGCGATGAGAACAAGGAGAAGAAGAGGCGGAGAGCACAAATTATAAAACCCTATCATTAGGGTTCTTTTATATTCACCTGGTCTGACCACTTTTGGGCCGATCCAGTCTTTTAGTATATTTATGTGCAGATCCGTTTAGGAGCCAATTTTTTATTAAATAAAATAGACCCTGAGTCCAAATTTAAACTTTAAAAAAAAAGAAAAAAAAGGGATATTGGTGGCTTTCAATATCAATTGTGGTTTTCAGTCCATTCCACAATGATAGAGTTTCATTACATCGGTATACAAAATTGAATAAAAAATCTTATCAAACCGCTAATCGAGTTAATTCGGAAAAAAATCAACTAATAATTTAATTTGACTTGATTTGGTATTGGAAAAAAAAAAGCCGACTATACTTAGATTGGTTTGATTTTACTTTTAAGAAAAGGTCAATCTAAGACCAAACCAATCCGATATCGTATATATAATTTTTAAGATTATTTTATACATAAAAGTATTTACTTTGATATTATTTCTAAAAATATTTCTTACACTTTTTCTTAATTTTTATCTTTTATTGTTTGAAGCTTTTGAGAACTGGAATTTTGTATGGTCCAATAAAAGTTATAGTCTATAGATATTAATAACACTAATAAAAATCAAATCAATACTACTGCTGACAAAAAAAAATTACTTCAACACTAAGAATGATAGTAATGGTGAATATTTGTTCTTTAATTTTACATTGGTTTAGACATTTAAAATATATAACCTAATTTTAATCATGTAATTAGTACTTATTAGATTTATTTTAACATGATTTAGTACTTTTAAATTGTGATCATTTTTTGTGTGACTTTTTAATTTGCAATATTTACTTTATGCGATTTCATTATTATTTTTTGTTGAATATTTTAGTGTTATCACTAATCTCATATTTTATTTTTATTTTTTAAGAAACACCTTAGATAGTTATATTTTGGTAGGACTAAAGAAATATTTGGACCACAAGTTAATTATATGTTTTATGAAAACTTTTTCGAAAAAACTTTAAAAAAACCCCAAAACCTCGAAAAGAACCAATTTTTATTGATTTGATTTATAAATTTAAATTTTTTGATACAATTAATTTGATTTGTTATTTGTAAAATCCGAACCGGTCCGTTTGCAAACAAGAGTATTTCCCGTCAAGGTTAAATCCTACTGCACTGTCTCATTCAATCTCCAGTAACTGTGCTTCTTCTTCTTCATATGAACAGAGGGAGCCGAGAGGTTGAGCGGAGGATTCTCCGGCTGCTCCACGGCCAAAAAACTCGAACCCAACTCACTCAAATCCATGCCCACATCCTTCGCCACCACCTTCACCACTCTAACCAGCTCATCTCCCACTTCATTTCCATCTGCGGTTCCCTTAACAGAATGCTTTATGCATCCCTCATATTTCAACACTTCCAGAATCCCAACATCTTCCTCTTCAATTCCATGATCAAAGGTTACTCCTTATGTGGCCCTTATCAAAATTCTGTTGTCTTCTTTTCTACTATGAAACGACGTGGCATTTGGCCTGATGAGTTCACTTTCGCCCCTTTGCTCAAGGCTTGTGCTAATCTTGAGGACTTGGAGATGGGACAAGGAGTACATAAGCATGTTCTTGCACTTGGGTTTGGCAGATTTGGGTCGATAAGGATTGGGATTGTTGAGCTGTACTCTGGATGTGGGAGGATGATGGATGGGAAGAAGGTGTTTGATGAAATGCCTCACAGAGATGTGATTATTTGGAATTTGATGGTTAAGGGTTATTCTCAAAGTGGAAATGTGGATATGGGACTTGGGCTGTTTAGGCAAATGGGTGAGAGGACTGTTGTTTCTTGGAATTTGATGATTTCGTTGTTAGCTCAAAATGGGAGGGAGAAGGAGGCTCTGGCACTTTTCCATGAGATGAGGAATGGTGGGTTTGAGCCTGATGAAGCTACTGTTGTTACTGTGTTGCCTGTTTGTGCTCAATTAGGAGAACTTGATTTGGGAAGGTGGATTCATTCTTATGCTAAGTCTAAAAGCCTCTATCCCAATCTCGTATCCATTGGCAATGCATTGATTGATTTCTTTGGAAAATCTGGTGATTTGGAGACTGCGTTTACAATATTCAATGACATGCCTAGAAAAAATGTAGTTTCTTGGAATGCTGCGATATCAAACTGTGCTTTTAACGGGAAGGGTGAATTGGGAGTACAATTGTTTGATGAGATGTTAGATGAAGGTGTGAGACCTAACGATTCGACTTATGTGGGTGCTTTAGCATGTTGTGCACATGCAGGTTTGGTCCAAAGAGGGGGAGATTTGTTTGATTCTATGATTGCTAATCATGGTATAGAACCAACAATTGAGCATTATGGATGCATGGTTGATCTTCTAGGTCGTGGTGGCTGTCTAAAGGAGGCTCATAAACTAGTGGAAACCATGACAATGGAACCAAATGCTGCTATATGGGGTGCATTGGTTAGTGCTTGTCGCACTCATGGTGAAATGGAGTTGGCTGAATACGCACTTAAGGAACTTATTAAACTTGAACCTTGGAACTCCGGTAACTATGTATTGTTATCCAATATTTATGCTGATAGAGGAAAATGGGAAGACGTTGAAAAGGTGAGAGTATTGATGAGCGGAAATAGCATAAAAAAAGCGCCAGGACAGAGCACAATTGTTTGATCATTTTTCGACTTCTTAAACTATGGTGTTTGCTCCTTGCTGATAGATATGGTCCCTTCAATGAAGGGCTCTTCCTAATTGATCTGCTTTTCTGCAACGATATCAATGAATCCCCAAGGAGAAAGAAACATATTGAAGGGATTTTGACCTTTGAATACATGAAAGTGAACTGAACTCATAAGTGAAAGTATAGTGGCAAATATGTTAGGTGTGGAGACATAGGGTAGAAGAGAAGGAAAACGTGTTAGGTGTGCAAGTCACCAAGTGTAGGTTCCATCTCCCATTCCTTGTTGCTCTAATTCTCTCCAATTGATGTAATAACAAAGATGGATAAAAGATGCTGTAATTCTCTCCTATTGATGTAACAAAAATTTAGTAGGGCGTTTGGACATGCGATATGAAATCATTAGATGAAATCAGCATGAATCCCAAATTCTCCAAAAATGATTTCGTAGGCGTTTGGACATGCGATATGAAATCATGAGATGAAATCAGCGTTTAGATATGCGATGCATCCCAAATTCTCCAAAAATCATGATTTGAGATTTTTCAAATACAAAAATTGACCCACAAATTTATATTTTGTAAAAACAATCACACATGTATTTACTAGCCATTTATTCATATGTAAATGAAATATATAATCATATCATTACTTTTTAAACCTTTTATATCTCATATAATGATTATTCTCACTAACATATAATTTATTACTTTTAAAACGTTTTATATTTTATATAATGATTATTCTCACTAACATATAATTTATTATTATTAGGACAATTTTGATAGTGGCAGGTTTTTTATAATTATTATTTATAAGTGAAGAGATGGGTGTTTTAGCAAAAGAAATGGAGATGCGGGGTATCGATCCCCGTACCTCTCGCATGCTAAGCGAGCGCTCTACCATCTGAGCTACATCCCCTGTTTGCTTTTTATATGTGCAGTGTATAATGTTAACGAAATTTACATTTCACAAGCAATATACAAAGATTCTTGGTAGGGAAAAAGCGTTATACATATCTAGCATGCAAACATAATCTCAATAGATGAAGATACACAAATACTTTTCATTATAAGTCTTTTGGTGGGTAGTTTATTTGAGATGGATGCCTCCTAGAGTAACAGAGAAAAAGTCCCTCTCCTTAGAGTTATAGCAAGAAAACAAAGGCTAGATAACTCTTACCGGAAGGAGAGGGTTTAGATCACACGAACTAATCCTTCTTTCTCTCGAATGTAGGCTACTTTCTAACATCACATACCAGAATCTCAATCCTTTTTGGATCACCTTCTCTCTCTCTCTCGAATATAGGCTGTTTTCTAACATCACAATCCTTTATGCATCACCTTCTCTCTCTCAAATGTAGGCTACTTTCTTACATCACATACCAAAATCTCAATCCTTTTGCATCACCTTCTGAAAGGATAGTAAGAAGGGGGTTTGGGTGCCCATCTCTCTCTTCAATGCTTTAAAACGAAGAGGAAGGAAAAAAACAATAAAAGTATCTTGTGATGAGAATAGGATTATAGGCTTAATTACTTATTCCCAACCCATATATACAAATAAACTATGTTAAAACTTTCGTATATTTAGGCAGAAAGCTGCACTGGTAGTAGTATATAGCAGTCTCGCTGCAAGTTGTTAGTAGATGAATATCAGGTCTTGATTACTAATGGTATTTAGTAGTGAACTACCCCCACACTAATCAACATTTATATCCAATAATTGGGGAGGAACAAAACGGAAAACATGGAATAACAACTATGAATGAAAAGAAGAATGTAGACTAGACATATATAATAGAACACTGTTTTTAACCGTTTCACTGAAAACCTGGGGAAAACACAGAAACTATTTAGCCCATAGAGATAAACAGACATCTTCAACTTATCCAGTGCAAAATTAAGACTTAAAACAGAATAACAAATCTCACTCCCTAGGAGGATTACTTGATGTACTGAGACATCCACCTGAAGCCTTCCCCATAACCCATTTTGCGGACTATGCTGCACATGAACACCTCAAGTGGACGGACATTGGACTCTGCCAGGTTTACCTTCCCCTTGCCAGTGGTGACGCCTGTTAGCCCCAAATGGTAACGCAGTTCATCTTCTGAGGCAGCATAAGGGATGTCTATCTTGTTACCCAATATAAGAAATGGAACAGTGGCCAAGGACTCGTCAGAGAGGAGAGCATCCAGCTCTTTCTTAGACTCGGCGAACCTTTCTTTGTCATAGGAATCCACCAAGTATACAACAGCATCCACCTTCAGAAAAATCGCATGTTACAATAAGCACAACACCAGAAAATTGTCAAATAGCACTTTGTATTTCATAGAGAAGATACATGATCAAATTTCCATTTTCTAATTCTAGATTTTGCAGGCAAACGCTTTAAGACTAGCAAACATTATTTCATATGGAGTCATGTGAGCCATGCATTTTTCAGAAGTCTAAAACCAACTTAGATCAGATCTGACAAAAATCTAGTTTCAGAAAACAAGTATGAACAAGGGTCATTAACAAAGGAATTGCATCTGTGATTCCCTCTCTGCTGTTTCTGTTGAATATCTTTATTAGATATGACCGTTTGACAAGCTTCAAAAGTACATCATTGCAAGACAGTGAAATAGTATATACTTGGCTATCTCACATAAAAACTAATCCTACATCAGAAAGTTATTCTTCAATTACATAATTTATCTTTTATCTTAAATCAGTAAATGTCAATTCTGAGAATTGTACCAATAACAACAACAATGGAAACAATTAATGAAATTTTATATAAGAGATTTAACAAGAAATAGAGCTAACTTTGTTCCGACATGGATAAAAGATCTTAAGCTAGTCATTTTGAAGGATGCTCAAGAATTATAAGAAAGCAGAACAGAAAGTAACCGGGAAGAGTAATTTTTCACGTCTTTATTTGACACCAGAACTTCTTTACACTTTGCAGATGAAATGGCTGCGGCCAGTCAAAATCTGCTCTTTGGGTGGCTAAAACTTAAAAACCACGGGATCTATTATACCTATGTTATCCATATAAAGATTCAAAAAGAATTTCCTAAATGAAGTTCTGCATCACAAGATAATTTTTTGTGTATGGAGAGGTACTATTGAAACAACCCCTGGAAAAAGGTAAGGTGCTATCAGCGAACTCCCAATATCAATATATGCCTCCCATGAATCAAATAAACAGATAGAAGTTTATTTGGGATTATGAAGGCAATAAACTACTATCTAGGAAAAAAAGTTAAGAAAAGTTGCCTTAAGCATTATACTTGTAATATTACATGAATATCAAATCAACACAACTTGAGTTCATGTATAACCTGAATTTAAATTTATATTAGCTACAGTATTCCTTGCAAGAAGATTGGAGAACTTCTTAATACATGTTGAAGATATCTATATTGATACCAGAACTTCTTGTTAAAGCATCACAAACATTTCAAAATTCCTGAAACTAGAAATCAGGAATGAAGATTGAGCAGCGAGAGTAGGACTAGTTCCCTGGAAACAAAGAGCAGTTGATGAGAGCGCATAAATGAATTTAGCAGTAACAACTGTAATGTACTTAATAGAATTCTCTCTCCATTAAATAATTCATCATTTGTCTAACACTGAACCAGTCTCCAACATTAGTGGACAAGAAGATGAAATCACAATCAACTTGTCAATTTTAAGACCAAGTGTTCATCACTACATAAATATTAACACACAAACACTAATGGCATATTCCTGCAAAAATGATAAACTTTGCAAGTATGGAACCAAAGAGAACCACTGCTTAACAGAATACCAACCAGGTACCAACCAATAAATACCATCATAAGTAACAAATAATACGCCATTTGCAAGTCAAATATCAAAATTAAGACAAGAAGAGAAACAAATAGCAACACACCTTAGCATAATAATCTTTCCAAACACGGCGAGCAATCTGATGACCACCCAAGTCAAATGCTTTGAACTTGATCTTTCCAATACTAAGCTCCTCTGACGTTGGGTATTGTGTTGGCTGATGTTGAACCAATCTCTGCCATAATTCAATAAACCTCAATCTCAGATTCAAGATTACAAGTAACCAATAGCAGAAAAAACAGGCCTTTTCAAACAAATCAAGCTTGTAACTCTTTCCTCATAAAGACCATAAGACCCATAAAGCCACATCAAGGAAAATTCAATTTCATGTGAAAGTTGGAGAATTCAGAAAATCAGATGAAGCTCCATTTCTTCACCGACTGTGCTAAAAATAATCACATCTAGATATGTAAATTAAAATTAACGGCGCAAATTGTATGATACAACATATCTAATAGGGGAAATTAAAACAAAAAAAAAGGAGAAAACGGTAAGAGACCTCATCTTTCAACATATGGAGCAAGGTGGTCTTTCCGGCATTATCGAGACCCAAAAACAAGATCTTAGCCTCCTTCTGCCATAAACCAAGGGTTGCCAGAATTCCATAGAACCAATCTACCAAGAACATCGTTGATCCGGTTCGCTTTTCCTCCGATCCGAAAGAACCCAATCAAAGCCCTAAGGATTGATCTAGGGCTACAAATCTGTAGAATTGATTGAAGGAGAAGTGCTTTGATGTCTTCTCCTCCTCGAAACGCTAACACCTGGCTGGCGTGGAGAGAGAGAATTAATGGGGTGAGGTTTGCTTTTTGTCTTCATATATAAGTGCCCAACCCTAGTCAACCTAACACCCCCTTGTCGATGTATTCTATATTTATACATACGTAAATTTTTATATTTATTTTTATTTCATTTACTTTTATATATTCTCTATTTTAAAAATAAATTTCTACTTTAAATTATCGCAATACTCATACAATATTCATATCAGTCATCACTTTATCCCAATATAAAGTTTCAACACACATAATCTTATAATCCCCTCCCCTAAAACTACTTCCGCCGTGCAAAAAGAGTGGTAGGATACCAAGCACAAGAATCAACGCATCTACTTTTTGGTGGAAATTGGATCACCCAATTAACCAATTTTATATAAAAAATTCCAAGTATCGGAAATGATATAAAACTATTATTCATCCACTTATTGATTTCAAAATTGACCACTTATTTAACAGTTTTAAATTTAAACTATTTACATATATTTTTTTAAATACATAGCGCTCAACTATTAGTTATAATTTATAAACCCACCAATTGCCTACCCATTACTACTCAAACACAACCCAATTAATAAACCTGCCCCAAATCCACCTATAAACAAAACCATGAACCCTGTTTTTCGGTGACCCCCTTGGTGATATGGCCATGGATCACCAAAAGTAGAAACACAATGTGCTTGTTTTTGTTGTTAGCCTTTTATTACTATTTCTCCTTGCTAATGTTAATGTTGTAGAAGCTGCAGACGCTTATACATTATTTGTGAGCCTCTGTTAGTTTCGGCTTATTTTCTGACATAAATTGTTTGATTTGCAAACAGATGTTTTACAAGAAGGCGAAGGAAACCAATTCATGCTATACAATTTTATAGACTGTTTTTAAAAAATGAAAGGGGGCGATTCAACCACGGACAAACTTGTGCCTTATGTTGCATATGAAGTATCGGAGAATTGTTTGTTTATATCATCTATGATATTCTGTAAGCTTGAATTCTTTTGGTTTTCTATTGTAATATGATCTCAGGTGAAGAGAAAGAGTCTAGTCTCAGATTGACAATATTGTTTGAAAGTCGTCTGAGCCTGGGAAAGGAAGGGCTCAGGGTTTTGTTTAATAAGTGGATTTGGGCGGGTTTATTAATTGGGTCGGGTTTAATCAGTAATGGGTAAGTTTATAAATTATATTAATTGATTTAATTATAATCAATAGTTGAGCGCCACGTATTTAAAAAATTTAAATTTTAAATTGTTAAATAAGTGGTCAATTTTGGACCCAAAGGTGGATGACAAGGGTATTTTGGAGCCAATAGGTGGATGGAGGATAGTTTTGTACCATTTTCAATAGTTTGAGGTATTTTAATCCCTTTTTCCGTATAAAAAATAATCTATATTAACACAAAAATTGTGTTGATAAATTACTGTTTATTTTCAAAGTTTCAAAATATTTGATACCTAGATTATGTATATATATATTTGAGATAATCATATTAAAAGAAACTTTTTAATTTTAACACATCAATATTATGTCCAATGATGAAGTAAGGTGGGGAAATAAGAGTGCTCTTCAATTCATTTTGTTCATTTTCTAACAACTCCTGTTTCCGCTCCTTCCATCTGTTCTTTTTCCCATCATTATTATATGAAAGCATATTTGCGCAGCGCATAGTACATTACTACGTTACAGTAACTTATAGGACACTGTCAATATCAAGACAAATGCCGCATTCCTTTTCGTTGCTCAATGCATGAGTGAGTAATTGTACCTTAAGAGGTTACAATGTCCTCACAAAAAAATATTTTCCAAGTGCAACCAATATATACCACAAGCTTAAACGCTAACAAACTAGAAAACAAAATTGTTTCTACGCCAAATTCATTTAGGCAACTAACTAATGTATGTGCGCACTTGCAGAAAGGTTGAACAAGAAACTGCTTTCTAGACTATTGCACAACACAACATGTGAAAATCAAGCCAACAAGCTCCAATCAGAAACTTAGGCAAAATCCTATAAATTATGAATCCATCACAGCGGCTCCTTGAAACTTAAGCTGCAACTGGCTCAGCCACTGGACTAGAAGTGTTAGCTTTAACCTGCCATCCAAATGTACATATTATTGCAAAAGCTGAAAAAATCCTTTCTAATTGTATATGGACCCATAAAAGACAACAGGGAGAGGGGGTGAACAAACAATCCAGTATTTCTTTGTGCATAATATTTTGTGAGTATAGATGATCTAATATACCAGTTAAAAATGAGAGAGAATCTCAGTTCACAACCTAAGGAGGATTACCTCCCTACATGCAATTTTTACATGCACATGTGTGAGGGACACTTCTGCAAATATCTGGTAGACAGCTTACGACTTCCAATTAGAGGACAAGAAGATCTAAATACACTAGATTTAGGGATTAAAGAATAAGCCAAGCTTCAATGGTATTTTGGAGAAAACCCAGGCTATCCCACCACCCACCGGAGCATCTTGACAAGGAGATGACTGTATTCCTTTCTTTTGTGTGTGTGGATAATTAACGGTATTCTAATTCATGGGGAAATGAACTATGTTATTCTCTAGAAAACTACAAAATTAACCGCAATAACAGGGAACCAAGAGATTACCTTTGCTGCCTTAAAGAGTTCATCAATCACTTCAGACAAGGTTGGATGCGCATGAACAGCATACTTTATGTCCTGCAAGATGCGAAATGATAAAGCAAAATGGGATAATGTTGCTAAAAATGTAACTGGCATATATTTTCTTTTACACTAGAATCATGATGCGGGAATCCAGCTGAAGATCACAATGATTGCAAAAAAGAAATAGAATTTCATTACTGAAAGAAAACATGTCCCTTCCATCATCCCTCCTTCAAAGCAAAAAGTAAAAAATGGATCTTATCCAATACCAAAAACCTCTAACCAAATCAGTTGAAAATCTTTCCAGGAACTGTTTATTTTGTGAGGGGAATATGCAATGGCAGGTAATGTCTACCTGTATACACATTTATCTTATGAGGAGAAAATGCAATAGAAGTTAATGTCTACCTGTATGCGTGTTCCCAGAGCTATGGCGTTGGATGCTTCATGAATGAGGTCAGCAGCATGCATTCCAAAAATGTGAACACCTAGGATCTCCCCACTGTCGGGTCTATATATCAACTGCATTGGACAAACATTTCAATGAACGGGAAACTAGAGACAGGCTAAAACCACCAGAAACTAAAAACAAACTGCAAGAAATAGCTCGTAATCATATACAAATCCATGAAAAAAATCAATTAGAAAAGATCATCATGGCCACCTTTGCAAGTCCCTCCCCTTCATTTTCAGCTAGGGCTTTTGTGTTAGCCTTGAAACTAGTCTTGGCAATACCAATCTCAAAGCCCTCCTTTTCAGCTTTTTCTCTGGCTTGAGGCTGCAAGATTGCAAGAAAATAATAAAAACCCATAACTAAAAAAATGCAACCCATAACTAAAAAAGACAGATTGAATGTTAACAAGCTAGAGAAAACGGAATTTCCACAATAAATATAAACATGCTTCAGCAAGTTTGCATACACATCAAGTGTATGTAGGTGCATAAAATACGCACGCTTGTGTGAGTTCCAGCATACTGTATCAGACAAATATACAAGCAAACTCATTAACCCTAACTTTATTTAATATATGCTGAACATCCTAAAAATTCAAAAGTATTATTGCAGTAAATTTGCCTTCTGGTGCTATATAACTCATGAAATGAGACGATGAGCAAATAATCCAGAAGGCACCAGTAAAGAAAGTGCTCTAGGAAACACCGACTATACACCAAAAAAAAGGTTACTGTACCTCTGTTAATCCGACCATACTGATTTCAGGATGGGTAAAGCATGCAGCTGGAATACTTAAATGATTCAGGACATGGTCCTTTCCAGTAACTTGCTCAACAACTATATAAGAAGGAAGGCCAAATGTTAAACAATTACAGGAAAACTTTCTTGATGATAATCATAGCAGTTGGCGTCACATGAGATCGTTACCTGAGATTCCTTGTGCACTTGCAGCATGTGCAAGCATCATTTTTCCATTTGCATCACCAATGCAATACAAGTGAGGAACCTAGTGGCCACAAAGCCAAATGAGTTGAAAGAAAATGGTCTAGACTACGTAAAGAGAAAATTAATCATGCCTACCAACTCTCCATTGGCATCAATGACACGCATGCGACCATCAACAGGAACAAATCCACGTTGTGTTTTAACATTTATCTGTTTATAAAACAATACTATGAGATGTCACAACACTGATAAAGTTTGTCTCAATAATCATTCATGCCACTAACATTTTCCAGGCCAAGTCCTTGCGTGAATGGAGCCCTTCCGGTTGCAATTAGAGCAGCATCTACCTGCAGCAGAATAAAATGATTTGGGAATATATAAGATGCTAGTGACAGGAATTGTGTTCACAGAGTATATATGATGTGGAAAACAAGATCTTAAGTCTGATTAAAGGGAACAAAACAAAGTTTTTCTCCCTCTATTGATGTTCATTAACACTACTCAGAAAGACCTACCTGCATAGTCTCTTTTTTCCTCTTGCATAGTCTTAAAATAAAGTGTTCAAAGAATGTTGATTATACTGATACAGTTTACTAGTAATTAAATTATCCTATACTACCGACTTAAGCTGTCCACTTCATTTACTTGTATTATCAACTGTATATCTTGCAATGAAGTACCTATCTGACAGATCAATCCAACAGTTATTGTTTTTCGATAAACAGGTAAGTCCAACAATGTTAGAACATAAATGATGAATGAGACCTATGATGTTGCAGAAATACTCAATAAAGGTACTTTTACAATCCTCAGACTTAAAATTTATTAATTTGCTTATTGTGGGATATGATTTAGAATTTATGATTTTAACCAATAACCATGATCTACGACCAAAAGGATAAAGCTTCCATCCAATAGCATGAATGTGAAACAACAATGTTAAACGGTTTTGGAAAAAAAGCGACAACTTACTTCCAATGTATCCTTCAGTTCCTTAGTCTTTGCATCAATAAGCTCAATAGTAACTGGTTTTCCATCCTTTGCTGGAGTTATCTGAAGAGGGTGAAACAAAATTCAGATAACTGGTTGGCACATCAGGATGCAGGCTACTATTTTCATATATTACCTTGCTTGCAAATACACCTGTGTGATAATCAATCTTTCGAGGATTTATGAGGACTCGCTGTGCCAATTTCCCAATCTCAGGATCAAAGCCAGGCATGAGCTGATCTAAGGCCTCAACAAAGGTAACCTGCACAGTTATCCAGTGGTCAGCATAGAAAGACAGATTATGAAAGAAAAGATTGATGTCTGTTGCTACAGATACAGTCTTGCAGAAAGTATAATAGCCTTTACCTCACTTCCTAGTGCCGTGTACACATCACTGAATTCTAGTCCAATGTAACCACTTCCGACAATAGCAATCCATTGAGGTACAAATTCCAATTTGAGTGCATGATCACTTGTTATCACTGTCTTACCTGCAAAAGCAAGCATCGATATCATAAAATGATGCAAGTTCAACATAAATGTAGACACATAATCTTTTTTATAACGAGAAATCCCCGAGGGCTAGGGGTGCACGGTTCGAAACTAGGTGGATAATGGTCCCGACCCTCTACCCTTCTCCACTTAAAGGCAGGGTAAGGTTTGTACCCATGACACGCGGCTAAACCAACACATAATACATTGCACTCTTACCGCTATATACATAATTGTCATTGATGCTTTGCAGAAGAAGAGAACAAGAATGACTTGGCATGACAAAATCTAATGCTCATTCGATTCTCTTGATGAGGATGCTGATTCTTTTGTCTTTGAAATAGCTTCTGGTGTTAAATATATGTGTGTGCTATATCTCATGTCTAAATCTCTACCAGCAATTCAACATAGATGAACTCAAGTAATTGTAGGAAAATTAATTCCAAATCATGATGCAAAACATCTTTACAATGTCAGTCAAGTAATGTTATATCACTTGTACAGATGACAATTAAGCATTGCCAGACACAATCATAGAGCTACCGAACAATGAGTGAACAAACCCTTCCGCCGAACAAGTCTAGGAGTTTCGTACCTAATCTTTCATAAAAAGTGCTTCTACAGAACTTCTGGTTTCAATAAATCTTAAAATCTTCATCCCATCAATTGATGTTTTACAAAATTCTAAACTCTGATGTCAAGAGAATTATGACAATAAGCATGAAGCAATCAAGTAATACAAGCTATTCTGCAGGCGGCACCTTCAGAATATCATACATAAAAAGACTTGCAATTTAATAATTCAGTTGTTTATTGTGCTGTGCACAGACAACAATAATTAAGAGGAAAACACTTACCATCAACTTCGATGCCTTTGGGCACCAAGGGGACAGAACCAGTAGCAATTATAATATCCTTGGCTGTTATTACAGTATCTCCATATTTGACTTTTTGTGGACCCTGAAAAAGCATAACAAAAGCTTCATCATCAAAAATCCAATTGGTTACCGACAAAGAGATTAGTATATAATAGTAATCTATTAAATATAAACGTACCAAAACTGTCCCAAAACCTGTCAATATATCCACACCAAGGGATTTCATTGAATTGGTCAAATTATTACGAATCTTGGAGGCCAAATTATTTGCATGATCAGCAACACCCTGTCTGTCATATCCCGCGGCAGCAACCTTACATGAAAGATAAGTGAAAGACTTAAAAACGAGTGTGAAAGACTAGAGTTAAAAGTTACTTTAGGGGGGAACTCAAGCTTCCTTTCTAGATGCAACATAATTAACAAACAATGTATAGTTTTAAGTTCATTTAAACACAATAAGTAGGTACCAGAAACACGTGTTGATTGTTGTAGATTATAGGAATTATTTTTCGTCTACTTTTACTCCTATATCCTTAATTTTTAAATGATTTATGACTGTCACTGTTATGAGAGTTTGGTGATCACTGTTGCCCTATATAGTATATACACCCCAAAAAATCAGACTTTCCAATTTGACTAGTGCTCTGTGTAATACAGGTTTAGATACAAGTATAGTATCAAGTACGATTATGACATGGAAGTAAAAAAAGCTTCTGAGATATGGGATTAGATACGAACTGTGGTACTAAGATATATGCAGTCTTTATCACATTTTTCATAATATGTTTAAAATAAAGATATTATAAGAACTTATTACTAACAACTGTCGGTACAAAAGCAAAAAGTAAGCACACACGTTCTGTCAGTTATTTAAATTTAAATAGTACTTATAGGCTATGAATTGAAGTCATCAAACATCCTTATCAAAAATCATTTGATATTATATGGAAGCATCAAACACATTAGAAACAAGAGGTGCATCTCCAAATTTAGTCAATAAAACCACATTTTTTGTTTAAAATTACATTTCGGCTGAAATATCCATGTTGATCCATCCCAAGACACACAATTTCTGGGTGTCATCTCCAAAATAAGGATGCTCTCGAAATAATAACAGCAATTAGATATGGGACATATCATACCCAGTGCCAATATGAAGTTTGGAAGTTAGTACTATGTTTCATAGTTTTGCTCCTAAACTATTCCATGTTACATAACCTCATGAAGTCTAAGTGTTGTGACTATGCAACAAAATACTCAAATAATCAAACAATTATGTTAACGGACATATGCTATATCAGTACCCATGTCAAAACCTAAACATGTTAGGTAAGTTTCTAGGAGCAAGAAAAGAAACACCTGTAAATCAAAAGACTTCATGTAGTGTTCATTATGCTTCTAGGAGCACGAACAAGAAATACCTGTAGACCAAAAGACTTCATATGGTGTTCATTCTGAAGCTCCCGCATGCGACCACTCACAGCTAGAAGGGCTTTGGAAGGAACACAACCCCTATTTACACATGTACCTCCAACTACGTCCCCTTCAATGATAGCAGTTTTCAAGCCCTGCAAAGGATTTTAAGTAATTATGCACACTATCAGGTAGAAAAATAAACGGAACCATCCTGTTAAACCTACGTTCCCATCCCATCCAGGCTTTGACGATCTCACAATTAAATTGCTTAGTGTTATAGAAGTGAAAGTGATGTTTAATAGGAGTTCACTCTACAATTAGAATCACCAATGTTGTTAAAGGCTCACTTAAAGCGCGCTTAAGCCCAGAAGCTCAGTGAAGTCCAGCATGTGCTGCTTTCCTCGCTTAATTGGCGCTTTAGCGTAGGCATCAATCTGTTGAGGCCTGTACACCTTCATTAACGGGTCAAGGCACAACACCATATATTGCTCAATTATATTTTTTCCATTTTTTTGTCCAAATAATTATAAATTGTGTTTATATTTACATTTCTAGATTTTATTTTTCTCCCTTGTGCTTTTCTTTGGTAAGCCCACGCTTAAAGATCCAATTTTCTTCAAATGATTCTTCATTAGTAACAATGCAGTAATAAAGAAAACAAAGCACCTATTCAAGCTAATAATTCAGATAATGTTAGTTCTAGGAAAAGAAAAGCATAAGGAGTACGGACAAATAGAGAAAGGCAGCTAAACAAGTAATATCAACCGAAACAGAGCAAGATATCTTCGAATTCAACTTCCATTGAAACACCTGAGTGTAAGAAGTTTGAAGTATTGAGCAACTAAACATAGCATGACACTATTGGGTGAACATCAGTATGCTTGTACTAACACGATTAAACGACACAAAACTAGATTTACCTTCTCGACGGCGTGAAGAGCAGCACCATGGCCACCAACACCAGCTCCAATAATAACCAGATCATAATCAAAGCCCTTAGAAGGAGCTCCGTTTCCGTTTCCAGCCGAAGAAGCCACGATTCTGTTGGAACAAGGACGCCTCGTAGCATTAGATAATGACTGGATACGATGCGTAGACAGAGACGAATTCAACGAATTGAACCCAAAAGCCTCCCTTCTAAGACCGCAGAATCGAAGTGATCGTGGATTAAACAGATTGACATTGGCATTGGAAACGGCGGCGGAGGAGTCCGATCTGCAGATCGTGGATGGAGAAGAGAGCGATAGAGAAATTGAAGATTGCATTGTGATTATTAGGGTTTTTGTGGAGATCGAAATGTTGGAACAGGGGAAGAAGGAGGAGATATATAGTGTTTGAGCTTTGAGAGCTCCGTTGGAGGTGGCGGAGTTAACTAAGTGAGTTCCCTTGTAGCTTTTCTGTGTTGTGTGTTCTTTTTATGGTTGGATGAACCAACTACTTATTCCTCCGATTAATTTGAAAAGAAAAAAAATCACAAAAAAGGTATAAATTTTGGATTTATCTTTTTTTTGGTGAACAAAAAAATGTGTGCGAAGCAAATAATAAAAAATATTTTTTAATTTTTATTTATTTAAAAAAACAAGTAGGGGTATATTTACTCCTTTTCACCCGTTTTTTTCTTTTGATTATTTTTATTTATGGATTAATTTAAATTTATTATTTTGATGGTCAAATATATTTTTTTCACTTATTTTTTAGTAAAATTTTTTATTCATGCACCAAATATTTTTTTGCAAATATAATATTAAATTATAAAATAGCCCGGAAAAATGAATTTTAATTTTTAATTTTTAATTTTTGAATAATATTTTTCCATTCTCACTTCATTCTTTTTATTTCTCTTGTTTTTTCACTAAAGAATGACAGAAAAAAGAAAATAAAAATTAAAAAAAAGAAAGAGAAATTACATGGTTAAGCAAACTTATATTAGTTAATTAGTCATAGTAGCTATAGTTTTAGTTAATTACCACCCGTCACCAACATTCAGTGATAATTACATGGGTTGGGGTTTCGAGTTTGTATAATTCGTACGTTTGTATTATTCAGAATTTGTATAATATAATTTGTATAACTTTTGTATAAGGTAATTTTGTAAAATATAATTTGTGTAACTGTTTAAAGTTCATATGTTTGTGTTTGTATAAATTCATTATTTCGAGTTTATACAAAAATAGTTAAATTATACAACTGTACCCGCAAATTATACAAACGAGACAACTTAAACTGTAACTACAACCTGTAAATATGCAAACTATAGCTATAGAGCATAATTAATTTTACAATAGTGGCTATTGTGAAAAAATTAAATGACAATAATCGAAGAGGTCAAAAAATAAATTTATGTGTGAAAAATATCAAATACGCACCTTCTAATTTTATGTGTTTTGGTTATTATTTGGAAAGATAAGGATACTTTTTATATATTTAAATTATCAATTATAATGATTTATTATATTTTTTATCCACATGATATATTTAATACGATAAGATTAAAAAATATTTTAGTATATTTTATAACCTTTTATTTAATATCAAAAGATTTAAAAGTAGTTTACCAAGGTTTCCTTCTTAAAAAACAACTTCTTTTTTTGTTTAGGTAAATAAATTTTCTTTTCGTTTACCAAAGACTAACGTTTCCAGCACGGTATATATAGGGTGTTGCGCCGCAACAAGGAGGACGGCGATTCTTGGTGATTCATTCGTGGCTGATATGGAGGAATTGTCCAGTAATTTTGTTGATTTGGTTCTTAATGATGATGATTTAGATAATGTTTCCAATTAAGTTGCAAAAATCGCCTCGCTACATTGAGACAATGCAGAAAATTGAAGACGTGAATGTAAGAAGTATTGTTCGGGAAGTTGATGATGATCCGGAACATCGCTTAGTAATAGACTGTGGTGCTTTATCGAATGAAATTATTATGATTCATAATTTCATACTCGACAAGTACCGATTGAAGTTTCCGGAGTTGGAGTCAATGGTTCGGGTTGTTAGAAAAATTGGCAACCAAACAGGTCTGACTCATGTGGACTTGGGTGGAATGTTACCCTCAGCTATCAGCAGTGTTATATCTGTAGGCATCAACTACAATTGGCAAGCCATTACCAGAAATTGAAATATAAATAACATATATATTTTTAAAATTAAAAAAATAAATATATATATATATAAAATAATAGAACTAAAAATAAATAAAAATAAAAATAAAAAGATTAAATTAAAAGTAATCAATTTGTAAATACACTATGTAATTATCAATAATTCACCATCCTTCTCTGAAAATTGAAAAATATAATTACTCTGACCAATTACATCAAATTACATGTGAATAACATGATCAACTAAATATACATATTATAATTACATCAAATTCAATGACTTTTAACAGTAATAATTGTCACTTTTGGTTCCCGTAGAGTAAGTCATATTGATCCAGAGTAAGCTGATTGATTGTCTCTAGAGAATGGAGAATAAGGTAGTTTCTTCTATTTGACTTGGTTATATATCTATGTTCAGTTGTATTTGTTTGTTATAATAACTCATTGATGAATGATATGATGTGTTGGCATGTGTATACGGAAAAGATATTATTATACTCTAGAATTGTCCGAATAAATCACTCAGGGGTCGTTTGATCGGAAGTATTAGAAGAAATAGTTTATGTATTATGTATATTATTTAGTAGTACTATATTTGATAGAAATTTAGGTCTATATATAACTAATTTATACATCCTATATGATATTATGAGATAATATCTCAAATGGTCACTCAACTATGGATAACTTTTTCAGAAAGTCACTTAACTATGGATAGTTTTCTCATAGTCACTTAACTTTGTTTTATAACCCAAAAATCACTCAACTATGTGTAGTAATTTTAGAAAGTCACTCAATCAATTTAAATAATTTTTTCATTAAATTTCGTTGACATGAGATTTTTATTTTATACTAAATTTTTAAAAAGTAAAAAGGTGTCCTTTTTAATCATTTTATTGATGCACCCCACCAAAATTATATGAATCAAATTTATATTTATCAAGACCTTTTTATTTTAGATGCATTTAAAATAATATTTAAAGTAATCACTCAAATATGACGACATAATTTGCTACTCTAATTTTTCTCATATAAGTAAGAAACATTGGAATCTTCGTTATTGTCTCACTACTGTTCAAAAGTTGACATAATTAACTGATTACCCAATTATAAGTTAATTTTCTTATATAAAATACGTAACTAAGTTGTTTGTTTTTGTATTTATATTGGTACTTTAGATATAATTTTGTTTTATTAATTATTATTAAATTTAATTGTATTATATATATTACTTAATTTTAGTGGGACGCGTCAATAAAATGATCACAATGGGAATTTTTTTATATCTTAAAAATTTAGCTTAAAATAAAATTTTAATGTCAACAAAATATAATGAAAAAATTATTTAAATTGGTTGAGTGACGTTATATGTGAAATACCAATAGTTGAGTGACTTTCTAAGATAACTATTCATAATTGAGTGACTTTCTAAGATAACTACACATAGTTGAGTAACTTTTGGGTTATAAAACAAAGTTTAGTGACTTTCTGAGAAAACTACTCATAGTTTAGTGACTTTCTGAGAAAACTACTCATAGTTTAGTGACTTTATGAGAAAGTTATATATAGTGTGAGTGACCATTTGAGATATTATCTCATGATATTATATGATGTATTACTAATACCTTCCATTTGAAGGTATTAGTAATACATACGATTTCATACCATGAGATAAGTCTATGTAAAGACAAAAATATTCCTCAAATCATTTTAATTATTTTTTTGATTTTATGTTTTATATTTGTACTTGTAAATTTATTTAAATAAATTAGCTTACAAATTATTTAGACTGTGTTGTTTGTTACTAAATACTCCCTCCATTTCATATTAATTGAATTGTTGAGGTGTTTCACACCCTTTAAGAAAAGAAGATTAAGACATAAATTAGGCATAATTTTCTATTTTTACCCTTATTAATTATTGTCAAATTTATGATTAAAATAACTAAATATTAATTAATCACTAATTCCAATACTAACTAATGAAGGGTAAAATTGGAAGAACACTCTAAAAGTAGTCTTGGAAACTGAACAATTAAGTTAATTTGAAAAATGAAAAATGTCTCAACAATTCAATTAATATGAAATGGAGGGAGTAAATCAAATACAAATCAATATAATTTTTGAAATGTGAGTTGTTTAACATTTACTAATTAAAAAGACAAATATATCACCACATGATGTTTATAATTATTTGTATTTTGAACAATTTATAAAATTGCATACATATTAAAACTATAACTTGCAATTTTTATGTGTAAATGTAGATGGTTTATTCAATTTTACTATTGTTTATCGTTTTGTTTTTTGTTTAAAAATAGATGGTTATCTTTTTTAAATTGAAAATTGAAATTTTGTGAGTGATCAATTTGTTAACATGACAATTGTCTATCTTCAAATAATTCAAGTGAAAAAATAGCAAACATGACAACAACAATTTTCTTCTCCTAGATAATTAGAAGGCCATAAAAACTAATATTGTCCGACAATTATCTAGCTTGACTCAATTACATAATAATTCATGGATATAATTAGAATTTTTTTTTTATAAAGTTTTAATCCAAACACAAAATGAGATGAAAAATAATGAACCAAACACTTGATAAAAATAAACTCTGCATTATCAATCCATACACTAAGGAGTCGTTTGGTAGAATGTATTAGCAAAAATAATGCATGCATTAGCTATATGTATTAGTAGTCCCTTGTTTGATGCATTTTTTCATGCTATGTATAACTAACACTCTATTGTGTATTGAAGAGTGTATTACTAATACCATAGATTTCTAGGTATTAGCAATGCAAAAGATTTAATACATGCATTATCATGGTTAAAGACTCAATTACCCCCTCAAAAACACTTTTACATCTTTTCCACCATAATCGTAAATGATACTTTTGTAAATAAATATTTTTATACAATGCATACTATTTTTAATACATCAAACCAAACCATGCATAAGAAATAATTTATGTATAAGTAATGCAAGTATAAGTAATACAAACATTACTAATACAAGATATTATTTTTATACACTTTACTAAACGATGACTAATCCATACACTATAACTATAGGTATAACGTTTTTCTATGCCACGCCTACTCCTTTCTTTGTGATCCTATGCACAAACACGTCAATCAATTGATCAACTCAAAATCAAAGATCCAAATACCAAAAACCACAAACCGCCAACAGTTTTTTTCAATCCACCTGCTGCCGCCCCCTTTGTCCCTTCCAATTCCTCACACTCCGTCCACTGACAACACTATAAATATTGATTCCCTTACTTTCCTAAAATCAGCTAAAATTCCAAAATTGAAAGGATGGCTGATGTAGCAGCAAAGGAACGCAAGATCTTGGTCGCCGTAGATGAGAGTGAAGAGAGCAGTTACGCCCTTTCATGGTGTATAGAGAACATTATCACCGGAAATTCCAATGATACCCTTATCCTTCTATACTCAATACCACCTCGAGCTGTTTTCTCTACCTTAGACGGAACAGGTGAGAAAGATCACCCTGAAGGTAAATTTCACTAGGAGTATGTCATAATTATGTGATTAATTGAATGGTGAGTTCTCGTAATTTTGTTGAAATCTCAGGGTATTTGTTTTCATCTGATATATTGGCGACCATGGAGAGGTACAGCACTGAAGTTGCACAGTGTGTTATGGAGAAGGCGAAACGAGTCTGCGAGGCTTTGAATGGGGTTAGTTTTTGTAGATTTAGTGATGAATCAAGGGTAAATTGGTCAATTTTAGTAGAGAGGTAATGCTTGTGTGTTGCTGCGTTGTATACAGGTTAAGGTGGAGACGATTGTAGAACATGGTGATGCAAGGGACGTGATCTGTCAGGCGGCGGACAAGTTACATGTCGACATGCTCGTCATGGGAAGCCATGGATATGGTGTCATCAAGAGGTAGACTTTAGTTCAATGTTTTTTTTTTTCTTCTTTTTTTTGGCCAAGTGTCCATTCAAATTAAATCTGGATTCATGCCGGAAAGTTATATCAGGTAATGAGGTAAAACACTTTTTAACCATACTCATATTAAACTAATATAAATGCAACATAGTGTATTTCATATGTGAACGAAAATTAAGATTGATAAGTGTACATTTTAATTAGATTGAAGGCTAGATATATTTAGTCAAAAATCATTAGGATGAAAATCAGGATTTGTCAAAAGCACAAATTTTCCTCAATTTATTATGGCTAAATATGTATAGCATGCTAAAAATGGTACTCCTACTAGAATTTTGTCCCATCTTTTTAGAGCTAATTACAAAAAGAGCCTCGTATAAAATCATTGGAGCATTATTTATTGTCCTAATTTGTTTGGTACAAATTTTAACAGATTGATTTGTTATTCATAGTTATAGTATGGAATTTCCCAAGATTTTCATAGTTACGTAAGGATTTTTCCATGATTATGTAATGGTGTCTTGTTTATAGGTAGCGGATTGAGCTGAATTTGGGTTGGTCAAGATGGATTGAGTTAATAAATAAACAGATTATTGGTCCGCCCAAAATTACATGCGTTAACATAGGAGTTATAACTCAACAAATTCTCACTAAATTTTAATTGTTTTATTTATTCTTTTACAATGTTTTAGTATCTTATAATTTTTTTTTGATATCATAAGAAAATGTTTTTTTGAATTTCTTTTTACATGCATGAATCAATTTGGAATAGATATCAGTTCAAATTTTTATGGGCCATGGGTTGGGTTGAGCTAATAAATGGGCAAATCAATACTCAATCCAACTTTGGATGAACGGGGCCTATGATTTCATCAACTAATTTTATCATCTCTAGTTCTCTACTAACTGTGTCTATGTTATTAAACTAATTAATTGTTGATATGAATAACAGGGCATTTCTTGGGAGTGTGAGTAACCACTGCGCGCAGAATGTGAAGTGTCCAGTTCTAATTGTGAAAAAGCCAAAAACTAATGGCAGCAGCAAATAGATTTGTTGTACGTTATGGAATTTGTAATTGTTCGTCTAATGTAAATTAAATGGGCAGGGTGCTGTGATTTTGTTGTTTTTTTTTCCTTGATTTATGTACCTTTTGAATTAAACTTGCTTAATAATTGTTTTTCAAATGTTATAGGCATTATATTAAATTTCCATTTTTGTGTAATAACTACAAAATCTACAGTTATGGTAGTAGAGTTGTTGATACTTACATCCCTCATTGCAAAAGGTCTAACTCAAATGGCTCATCAAACGTTATACCTATAGTTATAGATTATCAGGCTGGACTTCTCTCTGAATAGAGTCCATCCGTAGTTAGCTTCAAGAAAGATTTGCAGAATCTTAGTTGTAAGGTTGTCATGTTGCAAGGCCACCACATCTTCCTCCTTTTGATTATGCTTTTCCGAAACCATTACACATCAAGTGCTTAGACACTTGTATCAACAGTCCAATCCAACAAAAAGAGTAATAGTAAGGACTTAAAAGGAAAGAAGGTTTTGGTGGTTGATGATGATGACTGCGTACTGCGCGATGTGCCTCCTTCTAAAAGAAAGGAGCAGCTGTTGATGTTTGTGAGAATGGAAGAGGCCTATGAAAAAGTTTTCAAATCTTTGAATGACATGAAGAAAGGTGAAGCTGACAAAACCTATGACATTACTAATTTTTGCAAATAAACGTAGTAAATTTTGATTTTTTTGTTCCTGCATAAATATATTGCAATATTTGTAACTGTAGATACCAGTTATGGACCGGAATCAAGCAACAAAGCTAAGGAGGAGAAAAGACATGGAGCTTAAACTTATTTTTTCCCTTTCTATTAGTCAGGTTTATGTAAACTTAAAGTTATTAAAGCTAATACGTTACGTTTATGTAAATCCGAGTCATTATTTCTGGATAGGATATACTCAACAGAGGAATAAATCTTAAAGATAACAGTGAGCATCCAATTTTACTGGTCAAGTTGTAATAGAGCTTGAAGAGTTTTCAATGTTACACTTGATTAACAGATTTAATATTCTCAGGTGCTTCAAGCAATAAAATACAGCAGCATAACGGTGAATAATCGAGACAAGGAGCCATTTAAATAGAAAATTAGGTAGAAATTAACTAGTGTAATTTCAACACCATTTAGTTTAAAATTCTAGTCAAAACCAACCATGTATTCCTATTGGCCGAGTCCCAATGACATCAAAGCAATCAGCCATATAAGACCTCATGCGCCCTCAATCTCTGTTTTTTCACTAAAATTGGGAAGGGGCTAATTCACTAATAAGGAAAAAAAAAGAAAGGGGGAGGGAGGAGGAAATCTTCCGGGAACTGCCAAGTAGCTTCTTTGTCAGTTGAATCAAAATGCTTGGCCCTTACAGTTCATCCTGCAAAAAAAAGGGTACAAGCTGTCAGATTGAGAACCAGAAGAGAAGATTGCTGCCACAATTGTTTTGAAAGTTAAAAAAATTGTCAATTCTTACATGTGCGTCATCATCCTTGGAGTCAGACTTGTCATCAGCATCATCTGAATCAGCCTCATCAGCCTCGTCATCTTCCTCGGCCTGGAAAAACATGTTAACAACATAAGAGCAAGACAACGAGGAACAACACAGCTTACTGATAGAGTAAGGAAGGGTTTTCTCCAAAGAAAATTTAGAGGGTTACATCAGATTCAGCTGGAGCATTCTTTGATTCCTCCTCCTCTCTCTTCTTTTCTGCTTCCTCAAAAGCAGCCTTTTCAGCCTGCATAATTAAGATAATATTAACTATTAATACTCAATAATTCTATTATGACTACCCACTAAGAGAATAAGGAAGGAACCACATACATCCTTCTGCTTTCCCCATGTTTCCTCTGCAATTGACTTGGCATACTCTGGATCATCGCATATCACAACATTGTCAAACAAGGTTCCAGATTTCACCTGCAAAATACATCATGCTTATGTCAATTATGTGCAAATGCAGTAAATCAAAATTGTTACTGGTGTAATTCACAGTAGATCACACAAGAAAAGGAAAATTCCTTACTTGCCAAAGCTCAACTCCGACATACTTCAATTTTGGGAAAACATATAGATCTGGGTCATCCTTGAAGTCTAGAGACAAAAACAGCATAGATATCAATAATTGTGATACTAAAAGTCAGCTAACAAAAATATATAGATTTAGTATTGACAACTAAAAGGACCTGGGTTGTCAATCATAGGAGCCTTCCACTTCCCCTTGTAGTTGGGGTTCTTGATTTTCTGAAAAGACAGACTAAGCATTATGCACCATACTCAGGGACAAGTCATTCAACTTAAATGTTCAGACTCCACAAACCTTTGCCTTCCATGGGCCCTTGTACTCTGGATTGGGGATGGTTGGGGCTGTCCATTCACCATCTTCTTCATCATCCCAGTCCTCTGGCTGCAAATTAAAAAAGCCTCAGTAATCAAAAAATTTACTCTATATTCCAGTTATTAAATATAAGACTTATATAAGTAAAGCTCAACTGGTTACCTTCTTGGATTCGGGATCAGTTATCTCCTCTGGAATGTCATCATAGCCCTGCAGTTATTACAGATTGAATTAATTGATTGTCATCTTCCTCCATTTTCAATTTATGGCACAGACGAACCACTCAAAAAATATACAAAGGATACCTCTGGCTTCTTATCCTCAGGATCATCAATGAATTCCTTCTCATCCCAATCTTCAGGCTGCAATAAACATGTAACTTGATCATTAACACTATCAAAAAGATAATATCAATTGACTCTGAAAATGTGATGCACTGAGAATTACTTTCTTGGCACTTGGATCCTTGATCTTCTTTGGTGGGAGAATGTCCCAGTCAGAGTACACGCTACCAGACTGTTTCTCCACATTGTCAATGAGAATACTGTATGTGGCATCAGGGCGGAGGATGAAAGTGTAGACATGGGTCAGTTGATCAGTCTCACATGGGACTTCCTTCTTGATCAAGTGGTTTGTCTCGTTATAAGTGAGAATAGCATGGACTTTCTTGGTACTGTAGCCACAGATGTCTGGTCCAAACATGATACTGCATGGAAACATATATCAAAAACTTCATTCATCATTCATGAACTACAAAACATTTTTAAAAGTAAAAACATACTTCAAAACAAGTAATACTTTAATGGTAAAAAAAAAAAAGTAGCAAGAAAATATTATGTGAGACCTGTAGGGAGTGTCACCGCCGAATTTCTTTTGGTCAACATCTCCACTAAGCAACTTCATGTACCCACCACCACAGTCAAGCTTCTGTTCATGCTTAACAGAGAACTGGAACACTAAGTTCTTTCCCTTGTTACTAAATTCAGGGAACTCAGCCGAAATGGCGTAGAACCTGTAGTCTTCACTGGTCTGAATACCTGAAATATAGAAAAGTAAATAGATGTTATTATTTTTAACATTCAGCTCCAGATAAAAGAGTCAGATATCAAAAGGCTTATAGCTTGAAGTAACTAGGCTCTAATTAGTGGGAGATTGCAGACCTTTGTCATTGGCGTCTCCATTCCACTTCCCAGAGGTGTGATTCCACTCTCCAGCCATGTTTTCATCTTTCTTCCATTCAGATTTTACCCACCTGCTTTCCCAGCCATCTAAAAGTTCAAGAAGCAAAACTTATCAGCCTCACAGTGCCCAACATAAGAGAATAATTCGACACATTTATACTTGACAATTCTAATGCAGCAGAACGGACCGCAGAATATCAGCAGCATATAAGCATAGACTTCACACTAATTCAGTAACTAGGAAACATTAATGTATTTCAGTATCAAACACTAACATTGATTGCTAATTCAGCCAAACATATAGTTAATAGATGCCAACAAATAAACAAACTGCCAACAAACATTGTCTATGAAAACAATACAAGAGTGCAATGCTCTAGTTATACTAGGAAATGTCAAGAATTAACTTTATCCATGTAATACTAATAATCATGATCTTTCGAAATTTTATTCTGTATAATATATAGATCCAATATTAGCTAGTCAGAGTGTTAAGACATGATTTTTTAAATCATATAGCAAACCGAATAAGATCTAACAATTCTACCAATTACCAATCAGTCCAAGTACATAGAGAAAATTGCAGTCCCATCGCAAGAAAATAAACGCAAATGGAGTATGCTCTTTCAGAGAGACAATGTAGATATACTCGATGGCACTCAGACACATCAACATTCAAAAAATACAAATCATAATCATAAACATAGAATTCAAAAACCTAACATGTCAAAACAACATTCCGATCTACATATATCATCTTAAAATTGACAGATCTACTCCGAAACATCAAGCTTCCATCAGATCAAACTAAAAACAAACAATTAAGCTCAGATCTTTCACACTCCTCATCATTTTCCACAAATTCAGTCCAAAATCAAATGGATCACAAAAATTGATCCAAATGACATCAATCAATTGACGTAAATTAATTCAAAAATGGATAAAAAATTTACCATTGAAGCTTTCCTCGAAGAAAACTTCGGCAGCGGCGGCGACTACGAGTAGAGAGAACACAGCAACGAGATGGAGAGAGCTAGGGCTTTTCATTCGTCGAGTAGCCATGGCCACTATTGTGTGAGATGGAAAATACTGACTGTGAGATCTCTGACGAGCGCTCTTTTATACTGTGGAGAGTTATTTTCGGTAGATACGTAGGGCAGCGTTTGGGTTAAATCTGACGTGGAAGAATTAAATGGCATCAACGAATAAAAATGTGCCATCTGTCATCAGAGTGTCATTAACTTGACGTGGCTGATGCTTATTGGGAACCTACACGAGTGATAATGACCATATTTACATGGGCACTTGTGAGATGATTTTTTTCGAAATAACGAATTTACCCTTTTTATTTCCTTTTTTGGCCCTCGTATATGAATTTCACACAAATGCCGTGCAAAAATACTCTATGCTAAGTTTCTAACCTTTGGATTTACTTGCTCCGTTTCATAATAGTTGTCAATTACTCAATTTTAAAATAGTAGTCAAATTTATTTAATGAGAGTTAATTTAATTAATTTTAATAATAGATTTAAGTTAAATTAATTTAATATTTTAAAATGTTAGTCAAGATTCATATTAAATATTTTAGAATGTAACGTGTATTGTTTCAATTTTTTTTTTTAGATAGGTTGATTTAAAATATTTAATTACAGTATTTAATTACTCCTTGTACAATCAAAATGCCATCAATAATCGTTACTACTATTTTAGTAATTACACTTCTTTTTTTCTAATTCTACCCTTATATAATTCGATTTCATTTTTTTCAATTTTTGAAATTCTATTTACCTTTTGAGGCCGAAGTTCAATTTTTTTTTTAAAAAGTCAATTTCTGAAAAGTTAAATATGCTTATTAGAACCTCCCAAAGCTCATTACTTTTTCACATTGTTTCTTTTGGAAATTGTAAAAATTTGAAACTGGATGAGCTTATCGTTATACTTCTAGCAGTGACCTTTCTTTGTCAACAACATTTTTTTTGTACATTACGGCAAAAGTTGGTCAACAAATTTTAAAAACATATTTTTATTTCTACAAATACAATTTCACACATGAAAGAAGATATTTTCAACTTTAAATGTCAATGTGTCTGCTTGGATTAGAATACGGTTTAATATAAATATCGGGGGGTAGGCAACTAGTTTACGGATTTTGAAAACGTAGATCGTAAACAAAAGCTTGAAGCATGTAAGAATTTTTCTAAGAATATAAATAACTAAATAAACATCTTATATTAGAGTTGATATATTCAATTAAACATTATTTTAGTTCGAATATCTAAATGAAATACTTTAACAACTTTAAGAGATTGATTACGTATTATGCCAATATAACTCTTGTCATTCTACGAGATCTGCTTCCACGTATATGACCATTTCATCTTGGTTGCTTTTTGTTTTGTCAACCGTCAAGAAATGGAAAAAGAATCCATTATTGAAAATCCATTCTGTAATTATTAAAATTTGAGTGTTGATCGAATGCAAGATGCTAATGAGCACATTATATCAATTGAATCCTTTATTAATGTTTTTTTAATAAACAATAACATGCTCAAATCAATTTGTGAACATCTTAATTATTTTTTAAAAAATCTTCCATTTTTGTTGTTAATTTTCATTGAGATTTCAAGCTTCAGTAAATTTTTTAATTATGTGGTGCCTTTTAAAATAATTAACACAAGCCGTCCATCATTACAATTTACAAGCAATGAGGCGGAGGCGGAACTATTCTTTGTCTGAAGGGTATAAACTAATATTAATTTGTTAAAAAAATTATACTATGTAAATATAATCTTAAGAAAATATTTAAATTACATAGCTTATTTTTAAGTTTTTAGTAAAAATTTTAACTCTATTATTGATTGAAAATTTGTGTTGGGTCCAAAAACTTCAGTGAGAACAACAATCACAAAATAAAACTCCAGAAAGTTCTCATACCATAAAACCATGCACCAACCCATGTGGTTGGTTTCTGACGTATAATAATAAGTAACTATTATTCATTCAATCTGTTCGTGCTATTATTTTTTTAGTCGGTTTTATAAAAGAGTGTTTTTTGAAAGTAATTATTTAATTTTAATATTTCATATGGTATATTTAAGATTATAAAATTTAATGACATTTTGATACATTCGATATATATTTAATTTAAGATCATATAATTTATAAGTCTTTTATTTTCTTACATGTTGTGTCATATCAAAATAAGATAAATAAATTGAAACTGTGGAGTAATAAAATAACTTATGCCTGCTGAATTTAGGTAGTATATACGTTATAACATGTGTAACCTTTTGTCCAACGCAACCAACTTTTGGTGGAATAATTAAACAAGTATTTCCATAATCAAGATCCACTTTAATTTAATTTTTTTAAAGAAAGAGGGGTTGAGTAAAGTTACCAACTACGTTTTAGTTTTTAATTCATTTTTGCAGAAGTTCTATTGAGATCCAACTTATCTATTTTTAGAGTGGAAATTATTTTTATTATCCAAAATGAGTACGCTCTTTTTTATAAGGACAAGTGGGCCGGCACTTGTCTTTTTTATTTTTTGAATTGAATGGATGCTTTATTTGGAAGATATCAATTTTAGCCACTCATTTAATTAGCTGGATTTGTTATGATTATAATTTATAGATTACCAATTCAAATCAGAATTATTATTTTTGTATCTCATACACTATAGTATAATATACGATCCTAAAATGTTGAACTTTGTGTCTTTAAAATTTTGATCAGTTAATTACAGCTCAATTCTCGTTTGTTTTTCCTTTGTTTTCTTTTGACATTTTCATCAATCCATTTAAGAGTTTTTTTTTCTTTTCTTTTATGTTTTTGTGACCTTATTGGACCAAAGAGGTAGTTTGGTGGTTGAACCACAAGGATCTATTGTGAGGAGTTTTATTCATCATTTTTACAAGAAGTTGTTTTCACAGTTCAAATTTGTGACTTCATGATCATATGACCCTTTTTGTCTAGCAGAAATAATATCTCTACCTCATAACAGTAGGGGTAAGGTATGTGTATATCCTACCGTTCTCAAACTACACCTATAAAACTAGATTGAGTTAACTCACAGAAATAAGGTCTTCATACGTACGATCCTTCCGAAACCCGACCTATAGAATTATGCTGCGTATGTTATTTTCGTTGTATTGGACCAAAAAAAGATAAGGGATGGCAATTGGCATACGCAAAGGAATATACTGTAATCCGCTCAGCCTACTTACCTACTTTTTTTTCTCTGTGTTTACCAATTGTTTTTTCATTTTTATGTTACTAAAGAAAGATTAGAAAAAGTAAACCTGAGAATTAACTTTTCAATACTTCTATTAAGAAATTTTGAAAAGCTTAGCCCCAATTATTATTTTTTGGTAAGCTAATAACCTATACAATAATTTTCCCAAGAGATGTTGCTTTTTTTAATTGTTATTGTAAATTCTCTCATAAATGTATCAATTAATATATAAGAGCTCAACACAAGTTCAATGAGAATGTAGAAGCTAATTTCTGTGGAAATAATGCTCACTTCTCAAAAATGACAAGTGAATTTTTTTGTCTTAGAAAGAATAACTCTATGTTTATTTGGAGAAATATGGTTTGTACAAAGAGGTTCATTCTACAGTAACTTGAATAGGAGTCCCCCATGAGTAGCAAAGAAAGGAGCAAACACCAAAGATTCAACAGCCATAAGTTTGATCAGTATATTCAATGATGGACCAGAAGTGTCCTTTAATGGATCACCAATTGTATCTCCAATTACTGCAGCTTTGTGAGCATCTGATCCTTTTGGTCCTAATGATCTAGCATGTTCTGTTGCACCAGCCTGCAAAAAAAGGCGAAAACGTTATCATTGAAAATGACTCCACATATAATATGTTGAAGTACTTGAGGCCTTATTAGTCAGTTACCTCTATGTACTTCTTGGCATTATCCCATGCTCCGCCCGTGTTTGAAGCTGAAATAGCAACCTAGAGTCATCCAAAAATGTGAAATAGTTACTATAAGATCGCGAATTCTAAGAGACATGAATGTTGCAAATTGAATGTACGAAGAGTTGCATACTTGAACACCAGAAACGAGAGAACCTGCGAGCACACCAGCTAGTGTTTCCACTCCAAAAAAGGTACCAGCAATAAGAGGTGTTAACATGACTAAAGCACCTGGTGGGATCATCTCTTTGAGTGAAGCATCTGTTGAGATTTTGACACAAGTTGCATAGTCTGGTTTTGCTGTTCCTTCCATTAGCCCTGGGATACTGTTGAATTGTCTGCGAACTTCTTCAACCATTTTCAGAGCTGCACTTCCTACACTCTTCATTGTCATGGCTGAGAACCAATAAGGAAGCATTGCCCCTACTATCAAACCAATGAAGACCTTAGGTGATAAGACATCGACAGTCTTGATACCAGCTCTGCTCACGTAGGCACCAAACAAAGCAAGAGATACAAGTGCAGCAGATCCAATTGCAAAACCCTGATAATGCGGGAAAGTAGTTTGTCAGGTATACGAGCTCCAGAGATATGATATCCTGTAACTATTCAGTAGAGTAACACATACTAATGACAACATACCCAGTGTAATACCACAAGTGGGGTCCGGGGAGGGGTAGGATGTACGCAGACCTTACCCCTACCTTTGTGGGGTAGAGAGACTGTTTCCGGTATACCATCAGCTCAAAAGAAGTGTAATCAAAGCAGGATTGAAAGGGGGTAAATGGCAGCAAAATAGCAAGAGTACAACTCGAACAATCACCGGAGCAAACTATATTTCACACAATTCACCAGTGATGTAAATGCTGATCAATTACAGTTGCTGAAACTTTCTAGTTAAGAAGTGTGAAGGACACATATAATTGGAAAGAAATTCTATGGACATCAGGAAACACTCAATTTGCCACTGATTAGCATTTGCGACTCTATGAATTAGATGGTAGCATAATTGGATAAACATAGCGAGGTTATTGCTACAGATTAGAAGGAGACTTATCTAACCTTGCCAATTGCAGCTGTTGTGTTCCCAGCAGCATCAAGAGCATCAGTCCTTTCACGAATGCTATGGCTCATTCCAGCCATCTCTGCAATACCACCAGCATTGTCGCTGATAGGACCATAAGCATCTATTGCGAGCCCAGTGGATATAGTGCTAAGCATTCCCAGAGCAGCGACTGCAATGCCATACATAGCAGCTAAGCTGAAGCTCACGTATATAGAAGCGGCAATGGCAAATATGGGAATGATAACCGATTTATATCCAAGAGCCAATCCAAATATTACATTTGTCGCAGCACCAGTCTTGCAAGAATCTGCCACTTCTTGTACTGGACTGAAAGATTTTGCAATAGAAAACTTTAAGAACATAGATCAGATACTACATAACTTTCCCCCTCCCCAAAATAAAAAAGAAAAAGAGACAAATAACAGGCATAAACACAATGCTTCATTGCTAGTGGAGAGACACTCTCCTCTATTTCATTATGAAACACTAGTTACTATTGCTAAGAAGTAGAGAGGATAACTTGATGGCTAGTTGGATGATTATCATAAGAGATTCTCAACATATCATATGATTCTCGTACTTGAAAATACATGCTTTTCCAAACCCAGAAAACAGACGGAATTCTAGTTTGATTATCACCGGTCACAATCTCTACTACCTTCTGTAAAGCGATATCAGGGCTTACATTTCCTTAACTGATCATTAGTGACTGATTTCCTTGTTTCCATTCTGAAGCTAATTTTCGTTAACATGTTTGTTTGCCATTTTGTTTCCCCTTTTATGCGATTGGTAATGACTCACTTAAATAATAAGTAGTATTTGATATGGCTTGAAAATTGGCAAGCTAATTCAACTTATGTCATAGTTAATGATACTGATGTAATGATGTTAAACCTAACATAATGTAATAAAGTTATCCAACTAATCCAAGCATAATTTAACAACTGAAAATACTAACCTGTAAGCGCTGCTAGTGTAATATTCAGTAGTATAACCAATGACCAAGCCAGCCCATAAACCAATTGAAACACAGAAGAATAGGTGCCTGTAGCAATACATAATGATCATGCTATATTAGAAACATAGACAATTGGTAGAACTATGCACAAAATATGAAGTAAGAAGAAGAATACCAGTTCTTCACCACTTTCTCGGATCCAAAATCGAAAATAGTGAATTCTGATGGCAAAGCAAAGAAACTGACAAAAGCAATTCCAACAGTCATCAGAACAGTTGAGATGAGAAGTTGCCTCTTCAAAGATGGTTCAATCTCAGCCACATTCTTTATCTCAAACATATCGGTTGCAAAAAGAGTCGTTATCAAGCAAACAACAATTCCCATTGAGCTGATAATCAGAGGATAAGACATAGCTGAGTAGTCGTGGCTACTACCAAAGGATGAAATGGATGCAACAAACAGTGCTGCACATGATGACTCAGCATAGGAACCGAATAGATCCGAGCCCATTCCAGCAATATCCCCTACATTATCACCTACATTGTCTGCAATAACCTGTGATCAACAAAGGAAAATATAACACAAAACTTATAAGGCTTCAACTTATAAACAATGGAAGTGTAAAAACTATAGCAAGAGCAGAAGGTCCCAAAATGAGAGATTACAGCTGGGTTGCGGGGATCATCTTCAGGAATATTACGTTCAACTTTGCCTACTAGATCAGCACCAACATCTGCTGCTTTTGTATATATACCTCCACCAACTCTTCCAAAGAGAGCCATTGAAGATCCTCCAAGACCGTAACCAGTAATAGACTCATACAGACCCTCCCAATCATCTCCATAGTACAGCTTAAATAAGTTGATAGAGATATATAAAACTAAGAGGCCATTGGCAGCCAGAAGGAATCCCATAACTGCACCAGAGCGAAAAGCTGTAATGAACGCCTTCCCAATGCTTTTCCTTGCTTCCAGAGTCGTTCTTGCATTGGCATATGTTGCGATTTTCATTCCAAGGAAGCCAGAGAGGGCTGAAGTTAGGCCTCCCAGAAAGAAGGCAATGGTGGTGAAGAAAGCATTGGCTAAAGCTGGTTTGCAAATATTTTCTTTGTTGAAAGTGCAAGGCTCACTTTCTGTGCTGAAACTTTTAACAGATCCAAGGAAGAGAAAAATGATTGCTCCAAATACCGTCATGAATATGCCAAGATATTTGTACTCCGTAAACAGGAAGGATGTTGCCCCTGCCAATGTTCGACATAGTTAATATAAAAGTAACAGGACAATCCTGTCGCTTCTTTTAGTGGTAACTGGAAACCTGTTAGTATGTTAAAAAATGCAATTATCTCTTTGCATCCTTAAATCACACTAATTAGATGACAAGACAATAACTATTAGAAGATACATGGAACACAATTATGTTAAAGATGCAGTCTTATGGATTCGGATACAACAATTCAAATAATCTTCTTGATGAAGACAAAATATGGATCAGCCTTGAAATCATACATTGTTAAGGACATCGAAATGAAGGAGAAGTCCATGGATAGTAAAGTAACTATAAACCACATGGAAACAATAACAGTTATAACAATAGGTGAAAGGAGAAAAGGTTCATGCTTTGCCGTCAACAAAACCATTTCAAAGTTCAAATCCCGATGCAACAACAACTACACCTCAGTCCCAAACAAATTGAGGTCGACTTATATGAATACTCATTATTCCATTTAGCTCAACTCATGTCATCATCATTCAAAAGGCTAGGTGATTTCATTTATCTATCTAAGCTTTGGTGAATAGAGTTATCTGATACCTATATTAGTGGAAAGTACACGTATAATTGTGCATTCCAGCTGACACGGACACCATCATTAATAGAAAAAAGAAAGAAAGATAGAAAAGGTTCATGCTTTTTCTTGCAGCCCGGTGCAGTAAACTTTATGTACACAGCCTTCCCAGCATTTCTGCAAGAGGTTGTTGCAACCGCGTAAGGTCACATGGCATTAACTTTACCAGTTATGCCAAGGGTCCCCTCCAATCATCATAACCTTAGTATCTAAACAAAAATGACTGAGTCAAATTCAGAGAGGTAAAAAAGAGCCCACCTTCAGAAATGGCTTTTTGAATGTCAGCACACTTGGCAACAACGTCATCAGAATCAATACCTTCTTCTTGTTCATCTTCTTCAATCAACTTGTCATTGTATTCACTTTCCAATTTTGACCCACTGGAGACTCTGACCTTTGAGACCAAAAACCACTGAAGCAGAGCAAAACCAATGCCAATAAAAGCAGCTAAAGGTATCAGAATCTGTGTTAAGGCCTCACTCATCATCCCCATCTCTCACACTTTTTCAACTTTCTTGAATACTTCACTTTCTATATAACCACACAACAAAAAGGAAACATTTCTTGAAAATAAAAGACTAAAGGATTATTTATCAAGAACTAAAGAGAATAAAATAAAACAAAATATGGTATTTCTCTTACGACTATTTGTAAATACTAAATCTACGTAGCTTAGCATGCAAGGAAATTGTTGAAAAGCTTTAAGTTGGTTTATTTGATTAACCGTTATGTTTGAATAAAGGAAAATTACTCTCTAATCTACCTGCCTAGGAAATACCTCAGGTAAAGAGCAATTGACAAGTAAAATTAAATTAATCAACATCCATAGGATTATGTATTTTTCAATTTACAATTTTTGACTAACCATTGCTTAATCGAGGCAAATTTTGACTTCTCTTAATTTTTCAGAATTAGATGGTTTAAACTAATCAAGAGTCAACCAAAGATGCCTCACTAATAAGATACCTGTATAAAAACAAAAAGGTAAGTTGTAAAGTTTATGTATGTAATGTGATCAACGTAATTAGGTTCAACTATTTATGTCATTAACTACCTAATTAGGTCCAACCTTTTTAAGGATTCAAACTCCAATTTTCCTTTATTCAGCCATTATGGAAAAACCAAATTAAAAAAAAGGTATAGTTTAGTGACTGTAATTTCTTGCAGGGTTCTCAGCGGTCAACTTGAAGCTATGCAAGTATTTTGAATTGTCTTAGGGGAAGATTACTTACCAATTAAGATTTAAGTATGAATAATCAAAGTGTTCCTTCTGCGTTTCTACCAAACCCAAGACTACATTTTTTTTTTATAAAAAAAGTCAAAACTTATTTGGGATTATTTGATCACGCCTTTCAGAGATTTATACAAAATATGAAAAACTTATAATACCTTTATAGTGAGTAATATGATAAGTGAGAATTTGTATAATGATCCCCTTGTCACTTAAAGGGAAAGCCAGAGAAGGGGGCCTGCTGGAAACCCTCTCCCTTCGGCTCCATACTGAAAACGCCGGCCATCTTATTTGGGAGTGAGGCATAATATTATTGTTATTGTTATAAAGCATGAAAGGTTCAGCACATAACTAATCGTTAATCTATTTCACTGATTCAGTCCATGGAATAACTTCAGGCAAACCAAATCAAGCAAAACATGTCGAGAATGATGATTTACAATGCAGTACTCCAATCTCTCTTGGAGCAAAAACTACCACAGCATGCTAAATAAGAACAAGGAAGCTCTGGGATCATAACAATCTTATGCACGTAGCTCCGTTTACCAGCAAAGGAGACACGTCAAACACTAATAACAAGAAACGGATGCACCACATGAGATGCAACTGTTATTGACGTGAATTGCAATGTCCTCCATGACGATTAGCATAAAGGGAAGTGACTGAGATGTCAATAACATCTGATTGGAAATCTTTTTCGATGCAGCAGCCTGCAGCTCCTTTTCCACTGCCTCCTCCCTCGTCCAACAACTTGCAGATTAACATAAAGGGCAGTTACTGAAATGTCAATAACATCTGACTGGAAATCCTCTCCGGTGCTGCAGCCTGCAGCTCCTCTACGCAACTCTCTCCCTTGTTGAACAAATTGCAGAGAATGAGAACATCTCCATAGATGCTCCGCATAAATTAACTTCATATTAGTCAGTATGTTCCAATTTAGTGGCAGATATTGTATAAGAAAATCCTAAATAGTAGATAGTCAACAACTACCGAGTGTATTTTTCTCTAGTCCAAAGCAAGATAAAAGCATATCGTCAGCAACTTTATCCTCCAAAAAAAGCGTACTGTCAAACTTTTTCCATCTATCTGAACCTTGATGGATAGAGTCACTAACATTTTTGCAGATGGGAGATAGCAGTTTCAGAGAAAGGTTGGTGTAGTATGAATTCTCCAGCCATTGTTTGTTTTAGAAATCTCTTTGAGCGCGGTGTATTAGTCTGGGTGTGCCCAAGTTGATCTGGACACCAGCTTTATCCCCCAAAAAAACAAAATCGTCAACAATTATGAAGTATATTTATCAAAAGTTAGAACATGAAACATAGTGTTTTGCACAAAAAGGAGATGATTTTGAGACAGCTCTTTACAGGAAGAAGTCCACAGACATCAATTAAAATTCGGGAAAAAACATCCACTAAAAGCAATAAAGCATATATATGCTGAATTGCATAAGATATGTAGACACATCCATTGAACATGATTTCTTGTAGGTGTTGTGCTCACAGCAGTACACTACACATTTTTATTTTTGACAAGTAACCAGAAAAATGTATAGCCTATTCACATGTATAGGATCTTGGATGATACTATACATGTAAACATGCTAAGTTTAGCCAGAAGGATTTAACGAAAAACAGCTGGTATATTAAGATTGACATCCTAAGATACACTGCCAAGAAAATTGGTGGGCAGACTCCCTTTTTTTTTGGCTTTCCATTACGTGGGCCAAAATGGGTGCTTCATTTGATCAGGGATCACTTGCGACAAAATAATTTAAGCAAAAGGAAAAATGTGTTGAAGTCCATAAACAACACTAATAAAATTAGGGAACCAATTCCATTTGTATTTGATAATCACAAAATAAAAGCAGCATTGTCACTCAAAACAGAACAGCCACAGACCCCCCACCATTGCGACCCCACAACAGTTTGCATTGACTTCTCTATATACAAGGGTATCTCTTTTTCCTCTACTGCCTTTTAATAAAATGCCATCCAGTGATAATTTCTCGCTCTCTCCTTCTCCAACTTCCCCTCTAGGTGTATAAAACAACAAAAAACTTATCAAACTTTAAGCATTGTCATAACAATTTCAAGAAGCAAAAATTAAGAGGCAAAAGAACTACTATCAAAGTCAACAAAGTAATGAGGGCTAGGATTTTACCATTTGCTTGAGAGAGCTCAAAATACTATCAAACTGCAAGATCATCCATTACTCGAACTGGGACTTTAAAGGTTGAATAGCCCAGGAAGGTAAAGGTGCCTGAAGCAGCATTGGTTTCCCAGTAATAGGATGCTCAAAAGATAAACTTTCTGCATGAAGTTCATGACTATCATATTTGCTTCCTTTCCACTCATAGACACCTTCATATCTTACATCTCCTCGTATAGGAATTCCAAGATACTGGCAATGCAAGCGAATTTGGTGTGTTCTTCCACTCCGAGGGCTCGCCCTGACCAAAATCTCATCTTTCTTCAAGTCACAACCAATGACTGATTTCTCTTGAACTATGACTACATCTTCATCTTTATGTAAGTCAGAAACCTCTTTAAAACACCCAAGACCATTCACTGATAATACTTCAAAAGAGGTCTCCATGTCTTTAACAAGTGATCCACCTGGCAGTTTTCTGCCTGCATCTGATGCAGCATAAACACGCCAAGCTCCATATTTTGACCGTCCATGACCTGATTTTACAGTTATTTTTTCCCATTTAGGAGCAAGCCCAACACAGTAAGCCAGGTATGTTTTTCGTACTTTATGGTCTGTAAATGCTTTTACGAACTTAGCTGCTACTTTATGTAACTTAGTAATCAACATCACACCACTTGTATCACGATCAAGTCTATTAGCTAAATGAAGCTCGGAAACATTAGCCCCTGAAGATATTGCAAGAGGAGGTGAAAACATAAGGAAACCTCACAAGTATCCAAGTAGTATTAGTCTTAATATATTTCTTAACTTAAAACATAAAATAATTCAAATGTTTAATGATAAAAACAACATAAGATGATTAAAATGTCTGTTTACAGAACAACTTCTAGACATCATGAGCTTCATTCCTCTTCTTTTTGAAACCATCTTTAGGCGTTTAAAAGCCTCTGTTCGATTATACATTGCTAATAAACAGAAGTACAATAGTTACACCGATCAAGCAACGGTTTAGTCCATTAGCAGATGAATATTAGTGTATACTACTACCTTTAAACTACAAACAAAAGAGTTTATTTAAATCGTCAATTACTCAGCCTATAGAAGCCTAGATAGATATTAATCACTTAACTGAAATTGTTTTTTCTTAATCCAAATGTCATCTATGAGTTAATATTTCTCCACTTCCAACTCCAAATGTTACAAAAACAACCAATTGTACACGAAAGAAGTCTCACCAGTACCATTGAGTAAATCCGGGAGTGAAGACAAAACGCTCTCGCAGTAAATTCCTTGAGGCTTATTAACCGCAATGATCCATTCGTCTTCGAAGATGACATGACTTCTCGAGAGAGAAAAAAGAGCGGATTTCGAAGAAGCCGTTAAAGCTCTATTCGGCTCTATGTCCTTAGATAAGGCAGGCAATGGCGGAGATAATGGTACTGGGTAATCTGTGGTTGCCGCCGAGGGAGAATCGAAGTAGCTTTGGTTGGCCATGAATATGAATCGACGGTGCCGGAAAATTCTGGTAGAAGAAGCGAAGAAATTTATCAAAGGGATTTGGAGGAGAGGGAACTTTACTGTCATTTGGATTTTTCGGCTCTAGGGATTTAACCAATATTGCCCGTTACGACTTACGAGTGTAAGTTAAAAATGTAAAACTCACGACGTGCGGGCACCGTCTTTTCTTTTTAAATTTAATTAAATGTAATAAAGATTTTTTATAAAGAAATTGCAAAATTACAATAATAAATTATAAATAGCTTAAAAAGTCAATTTTCTTCGTTTAACTTATATTTCTTTTTAATATTTTTAATCTATACTCATTTGAGACAAAAGACTAATGTGCTTTTTTTTTTCTCTCCTTTTCCTCTTTGGGATTTGAGATTATTAGATTTTTTATGCATTTTCTTGAAAGTTTGTTTTAGAATATATTTTTTTTAAGTAACTTGTAAATTAAAAGTTATAAGTCATAGTTCATATTCAATTTTTAGCTTTTAGGTTTTTTTCTTTTTTATACTTTTATGACCTAAAAGTAAATATTTAAATTATCTTTTTCAAACACTTCCATAAAAAAACTTAAAAATTAAAAACTACTTATAATAAAATAAATAAATCCGAACACCTTTCGTTTTTATTTTGGGGTAAATAAAGGTGGAGTTTTTCATTTTTCACAGATAGATAGATAGATATATTTTCGGAAGGTACGTGTCGGGCACAAGTCGAAACGGAGCTCCAGATCCGCTTCCATTGAATTGACTCGGGCACAAGAAAACCTGTCATCTTAAATTCATCCACCAATTCTTCATTTTCTTCCAGAAAAAAAACCATACCGATTTCGTCAATCTCATCTTCTGTAGATGATTAATTTATAGATATGTTATCATCTTCGTCGTCGAGTTCGATGATTCGTCGTGTTGTTCCCTTCTTCACCACCCGGATTCGTCAAAATTACCGACTTTTGAATTCCTCAGCTTCTGCTCTATCACAGCCCCAATCTCAATCTCAATCTCAAGTCGAAGCTACAGATTCCGTTGTAATGACTGAGAACTGCGTTCGTGTAAGTTTAATATATCTCTCCATCAGAAGCTTTCCCTTTTTTTCTGCTTAAAAAATGTCTGTTCTGATTTATTTATTTTAATCTGGGATTGACTTTTTGCGACTTATGTGCAGTTGTAACAGAATTTTTCGAGATTTGATACCTTTTATGGTCAATCAGTTATATTTGTTCAGTTGCTCTGTGAAAGATTGTTAATTTCTAAGTGAATAGTTCCAAACTCCATTTGGGGAAGCGTTTTTTTGGTACATGAAATCGTGGTATATGTGACTACGTGAGAGCATAATCACTTTCACGATGACATTCTAGTTTTTATACTGTTTTATAAGGCTTGATATTGTACTGTTTAGGTATGAATTGCTTGTAAAATTGAGTTGAGATAGTTTACTAACTTGATCCTTTTACATGCCTGAGTAGAGGATTAAAGAGTTGCAAGCTGGCGAACATAAAGAGAAGATGCTTCGTTTGAGTGTTGAAGCTGGCGGTTGTTCCGGGTTTCAATATGAATTCTCTCTAGATGATAAGACCAATTCGGATGACAGGTTTGCTAACGGTTTCTTGTATTTCACATCCTATACAATTTTGGGAGTATTATACCAGCCTTCCTTTAGTTATAGAAAGACCCCTATTTGTCTTCACTAAATTGTCTTAAAGCAAACTATTGAGTATTAGAATGAAATGAGGCTGAATAAAGTGAACTGGATGTAGAGGGCTTATATATCCAACTCCAAGTCTCCAACTAGTTTGGGATTGACACAAATTTGGTTGATTGATTGATAAATCCTGTTCTTGGTGGTCCTAAGGAATCTGTCAGATTTTGAAGCATGAGTTCAACATCCTGCTCCCCCATATCCCACCCCCCAAAACCACTTAAAATGCTCTAAAGTTTCATATACTGCTACTGTTAACATTTGTCATTATGTTGCTTATTTTGCTGTTCATTCATTTCTTATATTTTGTAGAATTTTTGAGCATGACGGAGTTAAATTGGTTGTGGATAATGTATCATTCGATTTTGTCAAAGGTGCAACTGTTGATTATGTTGAGGAGCTGATCCGCTCTGCTTTTCAGGTCTGTAAACGCAGCTTTTTACATTCAATATTGCTATTTTTTTGTATGTCAGATACACATACATATTGGTGTTCTAGATCAATTGCATGATGGATGCCACTATTCTATTTTTCCGTTTCTGTTTGTCAATGAGGCAAGAATTAGGACAGGCATTAGCTCCAGCCCCGAAAGACTTGCCATTCTAAAATATGAAGAAGTACCACTGGCCACTCTTGTGGAATTTCATTGGGTATGTTGTTGTTGTACCACTGTCCTCTCTACTAGCCTGGGGTAGTACATAGTAGTTTTACATTCCAACAGTTATTAATCTAGAAATGTCTAGGAGTCTTATAAACTAGAATTTTCATTTAAAAAATGCATGGAGTAATGTTTAAGAATTCAGCTGCTTTTGGAGGAGGGGAAAAATAACTTCCTACTTTTTAAACAAAGTATGTTGTGTTCTGTCACACTTGGAACAAAGAAGCTGCACTACATGAGGAGTACCATGAGGTCTGAGTTACATTACCTTTATCGAGAAAAAAAGTACCTTTAGGTCTCGGGTTCAAATCCTAACAGAGGCAAAACACTCTAGGTGATCTTTTCCCATTTGTCATAGTTGTGGTGCGCAAGCTTTGCCCAGACCCCAACATAAATTAAAAAAGCTATCTATCTGTATCTATATAATGGAGGGCCAATGAGTGCTGACATGGCACCTCTCATAGATGAGGAAATGTATGTATCTATTATCTCTTTTTTGGTTTGTTTTCCGGTTAGTTTAATACTTTACTACCTAGAAAATTGAAATAAGGAAAAGAGACGACGTTTTGGGTTATGAGGAGATTTCAGTTATGGCTTTAATTATTACCTACAAAACTAAAATAAGGAAAATTTCAAGGAAAATAGTTGACGTTTTGGGATACGAGGAGATTACAATTATGACTTTGATTACTACCTACAAAACTGAAATAAGGAAAAGATGAGACTTAGATATGGAATATATAGAGAATCTCATTAACTGGGTAATTGATATGAACATTGGTTATATTTAATCACATTCCAATTATAGTTTGCTTGTGAAAGGGATTTAGTTGAGGGTACTCTGTGGAATGTGGCATATTCATCGCGTTCCAGAAAAATCATTCACTCGTATGATAGATTACAGGAACTAAATCTGAGTTAAAGTTGATTTCTTATTGTTCGGACAAGCAGCGGCTCCTTTTCATGAACTGATATTTGCTAATGGTGTGGCAAACTTGAGATGTGATGTGCCACACATTATTCTAACAAGTCAGCTTGGTAAGTCTTTTTTTTCTCTTGAAACTGGTAGCTTTGTATATATATCTTTAAACAAGTCAGTACAAAGGTTGTACTACAACCATATCTACATGAAGCCTTCCAAACAAGCTATGATCCTATTATCTGTATTGAGTCTAAAACATCAATAATAGAAACTGAATCATTAGTAAAGATCTGATTAGACCAAAAAACACAGATCAACTTGGTAAGTTTTCTATTGTGATTTTAAAAACTGTCTTCTTCCTATTTCTTTGTAGTGGAATGTAAAGTGTGAAGTTTTTAGTTTTGACTTCCTAGAAGTCTTCAGATTTTAAAATTTTGTTTCTTTGGGCTTTAACAAGTAGTGTGAGAAACCTTGAGAATACTATTAATTTAACTGAGAAGCATGATTAAAATGGTCATTCAAATGACTAGAAACTGTTGATTTTTAGAAGACTTGAAATCTAAAATTAACATGAAATTATTCAGTCGGCATATATTGATTATCCTATTTCCTTATTTATGCAACTTTTCAGCATGCAAACACCAAATTTTGGTGGTTTTAAGCTCAAATAATACTTGAGGAAACTAACTTTTAATTTGGCTCATAATGTTAGAATTGGCTTGAGGTGATACATTCATGTAGTTGCTTTGCTTCTGATAGAGAAGTTGTTCTGTATGTATTTAGAAGAAGGGAAGGGAGGAAATGAGACGACGGAAAAATATAATTAAGGAGGGGGGAGGCGAAAAAAGAAATTTTGTTTGATTAGCTTAGTCAATATTACAATTACAAACATGCATTGCCATATATTTAATATGGACAAGTATGACTCTATATTTGTTAGCTTAGATCAGTGAAATCCAAACATGTACGTATATATAGTCATCCGGTTAAATCCAAATTGATACCAGCTCTTGCAGCTTTCTAAGCAAAAGCCAAAGGAGTACTCTATTCTTCCTCCCTCCCCTTTCCTTCCTTCCTTAATATAGTCAACATTGATTTGTTTTCTTTTCTTTGTGACTCGGTGTCCAAATTATTAGACATTGTGTTGATTAGTGTCACCTTATACATTTGACTGATAAATCATACATGTTAATATTTGTCTTTTTCTGCAAATGATGTTTTCTTCCCGTCTCATTCTTTCTTTCTTTTCGAGAGGGTGTTGCAGTAGTTCCGTAATACTGTTAACATTAATCTGTACTCCTCTTTGTGATTCAGTGTCCAAGTTATTGTACATTGTGTTGATTAGTGTCACCTTATTCATTGGACTGATAAATCGTACGTAGTTAATATTTCTCTTTTTCTGCAAATGATGTTTTCTTTTTCCCTGTCACATCCTTTCTTTCTTTCGGAGGGGGCTTTGCAGTAGTTCCTTAATATAGTTAACATTGATTTTACTAATCTCTTTGCGACTCCGGGTCCCCAAATTATTGTATGTTGTGTTGATTAGTGTCACCTTATACATTTGACTGATAAATCATACGTAGTTAATATTTGTGTTTTACTGCAAATGATGTTTTCTTTCCCCCTCCATCACATGTTGTATTAAGCATATAGTGTGTAAATGACATAAAATGAAAATTCTATGTACATTGAATTATATGTGAGACAAAGAGCCACCATCCAGGAGTACACCAATGATTGCATATATCCTACTGATGTATGCTTAAAGATTAAGATGTTTCCTCTTCAATTTACTAGTGTACGGATTAAGGATTTTTTCTTCTATCTCAACAAAATTTTCAAATATCATCTAATTGTAAATTGATTGAATTTTAGGACTGCGCAAAGCATGAACAATTTTACTAGTAGATGAATAAAATGAAAAACACATGGCAAAAACTAGTATATTCTCAGGCCACAACTATGTTAGGTATCTGGATGCTGGAATAATTTCATAGATTCTTCTTTGGAGGAAAATGGAAGTCCTGATAATTTGCTGAGGAGGAAACAAAAAGGGGTGGCCACTGGCCTGCAAGCCTGATTTAGAAAAGGCTTATGACCATGTGAATTGGCAATGCTTGTTGAAGTTGATGAACTTTGTAAAGAAATGGATAGAGTGGATCTGATTTTGTGTTTCAACTGTGGAATTTTCCATACTTATTAATGGTGACCCACAAGGTTTGTTAAGTTCTCAAAGAGGTCTTAGGCAGGGGATCCTCTTCCTCTCTCACCATACTTATTTGTTCTGGTAATGGAAATCCTCAGCACAATGTTGAGAAAAGCTGAAAGGTTGGGGTGGATAAGCGACCTTAAAAGGCAGGTTAGATCAAGAAGGTATGATGCTTAATCACATTCTGTATGGCGTATGCAGATGGCTCTCTCCTATTTTGTGAAGTTGACGAATAGCAGATGCTATATTTGAGAGGAGTTCTTTAATGCTATGAAGCTGTTACTGGACTGAGAGTTAACCTAGTAAAGAGCAGTATTTAGCATTAATGCTGACGACTGTTGAGGAACTAGTTGATATCATGGGATGCAGGGGTAGAATAGTTCCCACCACTTATTTGGGGCTTTCATTAGGGGTGAAAAGTGGGGATAAAAATATCTGGCAAAGGTGTCATTAAAAAGCGTAACAAAAATCCAACTCCTTGGAAAAAAATAATATCTGTCTCTTGGGGGTAGGCCTACTTTGATCAATAGTGTCTTATATGGAATTCCAACATATACTATGTCTCTGTTTTGTATGCCTGCAACATTGGTAGTCAGTTGGATTACGTTAGAAAACAATTCTAGATGCTATTTCGGAAAATAAATCATGCTTAACCTGGCACTAGAACTATTTTATTTTCTGTTAGTTCCTCTCGGTTTTTCATTTAACCGCTTTTGTGCATGTTTACTGTCTTTCTGTAGGTATCTACCAATCCAAGTGCAGTGGGTGGGTGCAGTTGTAAAAGTTCCTTCATGGTGAAACAGTAATTTGACAGTTCTGTAGCATTCAGCCCAGAAAATCAGCATTCCTCTAAGCTGGATATGGTTTACTGCAAGGCCTAACCACTTTATTATGTTAGTCAATCTGGTGTATCTATTCATCATATTCTTCTACCGTTAAAGGTAGCAAGACCTGCATTATGAGAATTTATACTTTGTGAGGCGATAGATTCTTTATTTGTACATGCCATTTTTTTGCCTTGCTGGGGCTAGTTGGAAGTGCAGAATCTAGCTGTTAAAAGATTAGGCAGGTGGGTAGGCTGTTGTATTGTAGGCAATAATTCCAGTTGAAGATATGGTTAGTTTTGGCTGGAGACATTGTACAAGGAATTTTGAAGTGAAGGGTTTCAAACAGAACACATGTTACTCCTAGTTATTGAAATAAAGGTCCCGAGGGGATGTGGGAGAAGCATATTAGATAGCGTCCATATCCACTATGGTACGAAGTTTTGATCAAACAATGGGTTGTTTTATTTTTTGCTGTATGATCTTTGACATCTATGTTGAAATTGAAATCGAAATCTAGAAAAAAGAACAATATTACCTGGGAGTTGAAAATTCTGAATTTGGATGTATACTTCACTTGTATATCTTAAGCTGGTTGGATTTGCAGTTGATTCCTTTCATTTCTTTACAAAAAGTGGTTAATTATTGGTCAGTTATCTGAAAAACAAAGTGCTCACCTCTCTGAAGTTCTCAAATTAAAGAGTAACTAAAGTCTAGGTTCATCGCAATGAGAAATATAATTCGAAATTGTTTTGAGCTTTGTTTGAAGGGGAGCCTCATAACTTATGATTTAGAAATCAAAAGTTATAAGTTGAGTTTTTTAACTTAGCACATAAATAAGCCAATGCAAATTTAATAAGAAAAAGATGATTAATTAATAAACACTAGCAAAATCTTCCTCAAATTACTTTTAGTGCGAAGTTTATACATGTAAAGTGGTTTAATTTATTCTGCAGTTAGCCTAAAAGAAGTCTCTCTTCTAATTTTTGGACAAAAACGTCGTCGTACTTTTCGTCTTCTGAAAGCGTTAAACCCTGGCCTAAACCCCTCTGGGTTTGATGGTTCGTCAAATCTGATTTCAGTAAAAATGTCGTTTTTAATATTGGGAAGAAGATCAACGCAGCTCTCTCGAATCCCCACACGCAAACTCCTCTTATTTTCTTGCACTTTTTCTTCTCAATCTCCTAATAGTTCCATTTCCAATAATAGATCAACAATTTTTCATTCTTGGTACAATTCATCCAATAGAAGAAATAAAGGGTCCTCTTCAATTTTCAATGGAAGTGCAAAAAACCCATCAGGGTCTATATTGGGTTTTCGATTTTTGAGCTCGGAGGTTGCTGTTGAGCCGACTACTGCTGATGGGCTTACTGTTGAGGGAATTATTGCTAAAAAATGGAATATACTTGATGATAGTGAGGATGATTGGAAAAGCCATGCTTCTTCCATTGCTCAGTCCGTTCATCTTATCAAGAAGCGCCTCAAGGTATTTTCGTCTATCTGTAATTGTTGTTTAAATTAGCTTTATACTTGATTTAGATTAATCACATCACTAAAAAGTTGTGATATTTTTGCTTATTGATGAAAAAAGAGAGAAACTTGTGATATTTATGACAAAGTTCCGATCTTTGTGCTTATCTATAAGTTTGTGGTCTGTATGAAAAAAATGTGATTTTTATGTTTTATATGTTCTGTTTGAAAGACAGGATTCTACATTTTGTGTCTGATAATGGTAGTTTTTTCTTTAGAAAATTCCTCAGTAGGGTGAGTTTTGGGGGTTGGTTGGTTGGGTATTGAGGTAGGTGATGGACATGGAGAGAACTGAGCACAGACCAATGTGAGCTTCACATAAGGAAGGTTGCAGTAGGTTTACGACAAGTATGCAAATAATCAGCCCTTGATGAATCCTCTGATTGTTGTATTTGTTGATTGGATATAATAGCTTCAGTACTATGGCCAGGTACCAGACGGATTTAAATGAATGATCAATGTTATATCATTATATGAACTAATAGCAAACGATAACTAACATAACTAGTCTGACAGGAAAATCGAGTTGTACTTGGGGCATGTTTAAGGGAGTGTTATTTTTGTTTTTTAGATTGAGATAATTATTTTAATGAAGTAATATATTACATGGCTCTTTTGAGAATGTTCTAATTCTATTTAATGAGTTCAGTCTTTTTGTTTGTGTTGTTTCTTTGCTCCCATTTATAGTGGAGAAGGCTAATGTATAGGCTTGAAGTGCTGTCAGCTCAGCTCAATAAGGCAGATCTTTGGGATGACCCCGTCCATGCTGGGAAGATCAGCCGTGAACATGGTTCTCTAATGAACAAAGTGGAGGATGTTATGGCCATTGAACAAGAGTTGGTTGAACATATTGACATGATTAAGCTTGCCAGGGAAGAGAATGATCTAGAGTTGGAATCGGTGAGCTTAAATTTGGTTATTGCATGGAATCCACTACTCCATGTTTCCCATTTTTACACTATTCCACTTGTTTCAGTTTAATTCAGAATGTTGCAAATCAAACCCGATTCTTCCTCCTAAATTCAGTTTGTTACAGGCATATCAGTACTTTTATTTAAATATCACTAGTTTTGATCCTAGGGGCTCCGCTTAATTTGTATTTACCTCTTTTTTTAAGTACTTTATTAGTAAGTTTAACTAACAGTCTAGTTCTTAGTAATGATTACTGTATTACTTGGAGCTGATATGCAAGGCTTTACAGCCCAATTCCTGCTTGGTATGACAAATAAATAAGTTCCTAACTCCATCTTCTGAATGAAACTGACTGCTTGGTTAGACCAAAACTGAAACTGGGAGCAGTTAAAATTTGTTGACTTTCTTTCCTTCCAGGAATAGGTAAGGAATGAGTTATATTACAAAGAAGTTGGGTTAAGTTTTATACAACTTCTTTTGTTATACTATATGTAATAATTTTGAACATAACTTGCAAATATCAACAGCCCAATACCTGTTTGGTAGAATGAATAAATAAACTACTGAACCTTTAACTCCATCTTCAAACTGATTGCTTGACTTGACGCCTTCACCAGGAATGAACTTGGAAGGAATTGTTTACTCAATGTTTGTTCAATTACCCTCTTACCTGCAAATGCAATGTAGGCATGGTTTTTCTTCTTCCAGGTATAGGTATAGGTATAGAATGATTTTTATAATGAAGTCAAAGTTAGGTTCTATATAACTTGTGTTATATTTTATGTTATAAAACATTATTTGTTTTCCTTTCAAGAAAGTGTGTATCTCAGGATACTCCACTTCAATTCTGCCACTTGTGGACCATATGGTATTTGCCTTGTGGATCAATTTTGTGAGAAATTTTACTGTCACTTGGCATTTCTTCCTGTTTCATTAGTCATTTTGAGTGCAGGAATCAGTGAAAGCTCTACTCGGAATTAGAAGGAATGTAAAAGAAAAAGAGCTTGAAGCTTTATTATCTGGGGAGCATGATAATTGCTCTTGTTTTATAGAGGTTAGTTTCTCTGAAGCTCAGACTCTGTTTTAAATTGTCAGACATGGTTTTACTGATACTTATACCTTTTAGTTTGGAGAACTTTCGTCTCCCTGGTCTTTGAGTGTGTAATTATTTCTCCTTGTCATAACTTGTTCCAGAAAAACTTAGAAGGACATCTGATAAGAAAAGCCACTCACATTGTTGATATCCTCAATCATGTTTTTTTGTAAAATGGATGCTGACAAACTTGTTATTTCCTGTATAGGTTCAAGCTGGAGCTGGCGGTACTGAGAGCATGGACTGGGCTTCAATGGTCATGCAGATGTACAAATTGTGGGCTCAACGTAAAGGATATGGTGTTTCTGTTGTGGATGAAATGCCTGGTGAGATTGCAGGAATCAAGGTCTAGGTTCTTACCATATTTTCTTCTCTCACTTGAAAACTCTGTAGCTATTAAGTACTAGTATGGAAAATTGAAATTTGTGAATTGCAAAAACTCTTAGCTATTTAAACAAACATACTTTTATAACATGCTGTTGGGAGAACTTGGTTTAGCCTTGAAGCATAGCAGAATTGTTAAACATATATGTAATTAATGTGTGTTTAAAATATGGGTTGTGAATCTTGTCATGGGTTCTAATTTGACCTGAAATAAGGAAGTTTTCCCCTTTCTTCTTAATTTTCAATCATGGCACTAGTTAGCTATTGTCTTATTGCTCTGCTGATTTCTGCTCCCTTGTGTTATCAGCGTGCAACAATCAAAGTTGATGGCGAAAATGCTTTTGGATATACCAAATCAGAGGTAGGAGTGCATCGTCTGGTACGCATCTCGCCATTCGATAGCGCGAAGAGAAGGCATACTTCCTTTGTTGCAGTTGCTGTAATTCCAATTTTGGGAGATGGATCTACCCATGTTCAAATCAATGAATCTGATCTTCGAATTGAGCGTTTTCGATCAGGGGGAGCTGGTGGTCAGTCTGTTAACACAACTGAGAGTGCTGTCAGGATAACTCATATTCCCACAGGCATTACTGCCTCTTGTCAGAATGAAAGGTAAAGCATTCATTCTGGTGAAAAATATATGTGAAAGCTTCTTTCTTTTCCATTGGAAGGAGAACAGGAAATGGGAACTTTTAGTGCTCTAATATTTTTCCAAACAAAAGGTCACAGCATTCAAACAAAGCTTCTGCCATGGCTGTGCTTCAATCGCGCTTGGACCAACTTGAGATGGCACGACAGGCTCAGATGAATGCACAACATACCCAGTCTCTCACTGAGATCAGTTGGGGCAACCAAATACGTACTTACGTGCTCCATGTATGTTTCATACAGTTTAACCTTTCATTTTACCTTCATAGTGATGGTTCATGTAGTCATCATAACTGCTCCGTATCATACTTGCAGCCTTATCGCATGGTCAAAGATCTCCGGACAAATTATGAGGTTTCAGATCCTGATTCTGTGCTTGAAGGGGATCTTGATGACTTCATTTTGAGCTATCTTTCAACATCATTAGACAAGGATGAAGAATGACCTCTTAACCTTAATTTTCGGGTTCCCCTGGCTTGTTAAGTGTGAAATTGGATGACGTAACTCCAATCTCAGCTCTCAGGTCCACTTTGTGGCACCGGGAGACGGCTTTACTGGTGCCTTATATTGCAGGAGAAAAAGCTCAAAGAAGTTTTTGTTGGTCACAACTCACAAGACATCATTCTTGCTAGTTCATGGGAATAACATAACTGGTGTGCTGAAGTTTCACCATCTGGATCACATCATTTATACGAAGTTGATGAAATAATATCTTTGGATCAAGCTGCTACTCCCTTGCTAGGGAACTGCATTACTTTAATCCAAGATCTGTAATGACAATGTAACTATCTTTATCAAAGAAAAGAGCAGAACCAGTCAAACTGAGGTAGTGTACTTGTTTGCAACTGTGAACCCTCCCAGTACGATACGTAAGTTCTACACAAGCAACATTATGCCACTGAAATATTAAGTTCAGCAGAAAAAACACTGGTTTCAACTCGCAAATAGGCTCTTGGTTTCTGTTGATTTCTAATTTGCCTTGCAAAGTGCAGCTATCTGTTTTCACCCTAATATTTGTACAACTACCTTCCGTAGGCCACGTACAATTACAATCGATATGTTGCCTTGCAAGTACAAGAATTGTTTAAGGTATGAGTTTGTTCTTTTTCAGTAAGAACTGAGCTAAAACTCAGCCAACTCTTAAGCCACTTTATATCTAATCTATTGCAAGTTCCTACGGAGGTAAAATCTATCAACCACCAGGTGTTTGCACACTTGGTTGTAAAAATGCAAGACTGAGAACAAATTATAACTTCTAGTTCAAAATATGGATGCTTAGGCAGTTACATAGCTCTCAAACAAAAGCAAGAAGCAGGGAGAGATGTGTTAGAAGATGACTTCAGTAGTGCAACAAGACGCAACAACTCGACTAGATTAACACTTGCTGAAGAGTCGCACATACCCAAAAGTGCAGGCTACTACAAGCATACCAGAAGAAAATCTTCTAATCTCATTCAAATCCACCGTATTGTGAAACGCTAAGTGCAAATTATCTACAAATTTCAAGCCTTGAATCATTATGAGCGAAACAAAATTGGATCTCCATGAGGAGAACAAACACAAACACAAACACGATAATAAGCTCGTATGGGTAACTGCCCCATGAATCAAGAAAAATGAATTCCAGCCTTGTTAAAGAGAGAAAGTAGATGCATGAAATCTGCTTGTGCGAGCTTGGAAGATCTCTTTTCCTCAAATTTTCCTTCCTTCAGCACTGCCAAAACTCTCTCTTTGAATTCTGCTCTTTTAGTATCACCATCATCCATCTCAATGTCATCGTCATCATTTCCATCTTCAGCATCCATACTCAAGTCTCCAAATGACTCTCCCAAGGTAGATACATCCAATGCCATTTCCATATCATCTGAAGGAGCTTTCTCAGAGAACTGTAAAGCTTGCAAAGTTCTATAGTTCTTTTCCAGTATGTTGAGCACAGATTTTTGTCTAAAAATAGAACCTATAGTTTTGTTTTTCCGGTTAAAACAGATCCTGACCAAACCATCCCACTCCTTAAAATTGACAGGAGTAAGTGGTCCCCTAGGTTCAATTCTAACAACAGAAGAATCAACCTTTGGTGGTGGCCTGAAATTATTCTTTCCCACCTTCAATAAGTGTGATACTCGGGCCAACAGCTGTGTGTTCACAGAAAGGCGGCAATAAAGAGTATCACCAGGTTGAGCAACAAGTCTCATAGCAAATTCTCTCTGGAACATTATTACTGCAGCTCTGAATAAAGGCCTATGAGCCAATAATTTGAAGGTGAGAGGAGATGATATTTGATATGGGATGTTAGCCACACAAATATCAAAGTAAGGGAGATCACACTTAAGAACATCCCCTTGTATAACCTGCAGCACAGAAGATCAGAAGATCAGAACAGTTTTGCATCTCAACGTAAATAGATAATGATGGGACGCGCATTTAAATGAAAGCAAGGATAATATCTAGTCATAAAACCAAAAGGAACATCACTGAAGAGTGATGCCATATGAATTGTCTATTATGTAAGTGAATTCGTATTTTCATATTGCTAACAGCATGACCATGATAATAAGTCATGTAGTTGTCAACCATGCATGACAGTTCCAGTAAAGTAAGCGGCTACTCACTGATCAGAGAATGCAAACCTATGCCCGATAGAAGGAAGCAATTGCCAGAGCCCAGCTTTATCATAATTTTTTTTGATGAAGTAATAAAGAAATACATAGCAATCTAGGAAATTATGGATGTGAGTCTAAACCAGACACCCAAATCATTAGAAATCAGAGGGAGCAGACATGTCAACTCGATTCAATTTCTGTGCACATAATTATGATAAAGCAAATTCCTCCACAGAGGATCTATAAGTGTTCAGAGGAAAATAATTGCTTTATCATAATTATGCCAATTTCAGACTGCAGAGATCAACTTCGTATCCACAAAACCATCTCAAAATGTCATCCTTGGAATCCACAGTCGGGAAAGTATATAATCTTCTAGTTTGAAAATTCAGTTATATAGAATTGCAGTCTCTTTGGAAACTGAGTGAAACGGATCCAGATCTGGTTGCATGAAGGGAACCATTTCAAGCTTAAGTCAGTCAGGTTGCCAATTGTTTGTTCCACTCCAAAGAGAAGCTTGTGACTAAAGGGTGCAATGATCACAAAAAGTTATTGGGTCCATATACCATAACAGCTTTATGGGTAATGTCGAACTTAGATAAGTAACCGTTTCTATAACTTGAAGAACTGTGGAGTGAGTTCATTAAGAAAAGACGTTACTCTATATAAGGCCATTTTACCATACTTAAAGCAGCCATAATTAAAAAGAATCACTGAGCCACCAACTCAAAACCAACACTTCACCTCAGTTAAACTAATTCCTCATTCATCCAACTATTATCTGGAATGGGCTTAACCTTCTATCTAATAAAACCATCTGTCTTCAATTCAAAACACAGTAACGGCTGAATTAGTTAGTTTCCTGAAATGTGACTACTAAGTGTGAGAATGGGAAGACACATGCTATGGGTCACCGATTTAGTGTCACTCTTTCATGAACCGATCCAAATGAGAGCTTGTAGTTAGTTTCTTCCTTAATTAAAGAAAAAATCACTAAACGCTAACATATGAAAATGCTTCCCACCAAAAAACAACATAAAACCACTGATTATTTAACACAACATTTAAATCAAAATTTTCTCTAAACAAGAAAGTATCACAATGCACTATGTTTCCAAATCACAATATTACCAACCAAATAAGTATGATTAAGCACATCTTTTCAACCCTGATAACATATTACCAACCAATCAAACATCACTAACCCAATTAGCATTTATAACAAACAACAACCAATACATTCTGTTTCAGTTAAACCTCTTTTATTCCAATGCTTAATATTCGCAAATCTCATAATTAACTACAATGAATGCTAATTAACTAGAATGAATGCTGACAAACAATGGACATATCAAGAATAAGCTCTTTTTTTCTTTTCAAAGCTACACTAAGTTCACATTAGAGTAATTTGAGCAATAAATATCTTACAAAAACAAAACTGATCAAATAAAATAAGATACCGTCAGTCGGTTAGATAAAGGAGTTCCCTGAAACCTTCGTTGCAGCTCGAGAACCATACGAGGATCAAGTTCAACAGCAATAACAGACTTTCCGGCTTCTAGAAGCTTCTTCGTAAGATTACCGGTACCAGGACCAATTTCGAGGATGACATCGGTAGATTTAATTCCGGATTTTTGGACAATAGAATCAACCAGTAGAGGATTTTTCAGAATGTGCTGACCCTTCGACTTGTGGAACGATATCCCTCCCTGGAAGTGAGGATTTGAGGCAGCGGATGATGAGCCCCGCTGAGGCTTGTCTTTCTTCATCTTTCCTCCCGCCATGATGAAACTTTTCGACGGTTCCGGCGAGACTCCGGCAAACAAATTCCCGTCGGAGAGGTGAGAGAAACTGTCTAAACCTTTTGGAACTAAAATTACCGCGAACACAGAGCTAGGGTTTTTAGAGAAATGACTTAGCTTAATTGGGCTAATAGAGATCTGTTTGGGCCTCTGATTCGTTTTATATTGGGCCAAGGCCCTAAATTTACTTGGGTTACGGCCTTTGTGAGAAAAATCCGAATTCGAAACATAAGTGGCAATTTTTTTACATTTTCGATTAATCTTAACTCTTTAACAAATAAATAAGTAATTCATGGAAATCTAGGTTAACATTTTTCTTTTTATCCAATTTGAGAGTTTTGTGTTTCTCTAAACAGTTACCTTTTTTTGTGTCCTACAATATACGATTTTTTCTTTTATGTTGTCCAATATCTCTAAATGAAATTTTATATATATTTTAAATACTATAAAAGTTTAGTATATTTTATAATGAAGATTTTCACCAAAAGACGATATTTCAACTTGGATGATAATGTATTAAAAAAAATTGTTATACATGAAATGAATATATACATGACACTTATCTTTACTAGCTAAGATAGTTATCATATCTTAACTTATCACTTAATCATGATAAATTAATTTGATTAGTGTAAATATCTTGTGCTAATAAAATTTTATCCCCATTATATATTTACATTGTATACCACTATACCTACAAATATTTTTAAATTTTGACATGCAATCGTTAGTCATTATCTTTTTTACATTGTATACCACTATACCTACGAATATTTTTAAATTTTGACATGCAATCGTTAGTCATTATCTTCTTTTTATGTTTTGTATTTTTTGTTTGTTTCAAGTTTGTGATGAGATGAAGAATACCGCCACGAAAATTGTGGAGCAAAATAGGGTTCTAAACATTCATGGCGTTGAATATTGAGTTTTCTAATAAGATTTTCGTCAATAATTTGAGTAAGTTTTCTGTTTAGTTATTACTATTATCGTTTTGATGAGCTATATATGCTTCTGCTTATCTTAGAAGGTTTAATTTTAACAATTGATCTCGTCCGAGATTGATATTTTTTTTTTGTGTGTGTAAAGAGTAACTAAGTAGCTGAATTTAACTAATTAAGTACTAAATAAGAAATTAAACTAAGTGCGGTAAAAAGTTGCCGAAGAAGTCTTGCCTAAAAGACCTAGAGTTATGATTTCTCAAATTATTGGATTAAACTAATGAATTGTTCCCCTAATCTTCTTGCTTCCATAATTTTTCGATTTATAACAATAATATCCTAGAGTTGTTTTCCTACTTACAAATCTTAACAAACTATTTGATTATTCAAAAGTGTTGTTGTCCAATATCTACTCCTATAATCTTTTTCCAAGATTAAACAGGATAAATGGTGCGTTCAATTGAGAAATCTTCAATCAAACAACAATTAACACGTAATTGAAAAAAAGGAATTTAAACGGCTTGATTCTGAAATTCAGAAAGTTGCAACTTGGGAGTATATTTTATCTATCATTTATATTTTTTTCCCATCCGAAGTCTGAATGATTTACTTGTGCAGCAGCAAACTTGTTGTTAATACTTTTTTCTTTCTGCTTATTTTGTTCGTTTGCTTGTTTGATACTATTGTAATATTATGAAAGAAAATAATAAGCAGATTATTGTTAAATAAGACTAGGGATTACAATCAGCCTTTTGTATTATCTTATGTTTGTACCCCTTATGTAAATTGAGCGAATAGCTATGTATAGATCAAACATCTCTATTTGAAGTTAGATAAAATGTTGTTTACATTTAATCTAAAGCAAACAACACAATGCTCATTTGCATCGATTAAAAACATACATATATAGGCTAAAAGAAAGATAAAGGTAGATTTTATATCACAAAGTTCTACTTAGTTCTCTACTTACTAGCAGGGAAATAAAAAGGTAGTTGCAACAAGAAATAACATTAAACAAGATCTATCTCATTGCTAGCTATATAACTGAACCCCTAGTTTGTTGTTTTCCATACGGACTGTGCTTCTTGGTTCCCATCTTGAGTTGGATATCCTCTGCTAACAGTAGCATAATTGGCTGAAAATTGATCATTTGTTTGTTGAGGAAACATCCAATTAGTATTTGGCTGCATATACGCCATTTCATGGTTTGGTACAACATTCTCTGCATAATTGTTGTTCAGCATCAGATAACTGGAGCTTAGGCCATGTACATCACCTGTAGCAACAAGGCTTCTATTTTCATGGTGCTCGGGCAATGAGTAGGGAAATGCTGGTTCGTTGTAGGTTGTAACTTGATTTTCCTCCAGCAAATAGTTCTTTAAATAGTTTATCATTGTGTGATCCTCTTGTTCATTTCCTATCGAGTCATTTTGCTGATACATTGCTTGATGATCTTGGGTTGTAGTAATCCAATCAGCTTGTGCTGGTGTTGAACCCGCGGGCAACATTCCAATAGTTTGATTTCCCATAGCAACATTCACCAAGTTGTTTGATCCTTGGCCACCCCAAAGCCCACTTATACTCTCACCTGCATAAAAGGTGTCAAATGTCACATAACATTAGTCAAATCAAATCAAAATGAAAAGGTTCTTGTCGAATTTGGGATAAATATACAACATAAACAAGCCCAAGTTTTTAATAAGCATTAGTTTCGGGTTATGACACTATAACCACATGTACACAGTTATGATTCATACCTGCTACCGGATGATAAGTTGAACTGAATTGTCGAAGAGGTTCACGAACATTAGGGAGTAATGCGGTAGACGAAGAAGAAGGCAAGGGATGAAAAGGATAATGCATATTGAGAAAAAGTTGTGATCCATAGTCATTGCCAATTGAGAAATCTGAAACCTGATCATTATAATCTGGTTGTTCAAAAAAAGGACATAATTGGCTAGGGAAAGGTTTTCTGCTTAGTTCATTCAGCCTTGCATCACAACGTAGCAACTTCTCATAGTGCTTGTCAAGTACTCCTGGAGCAAATCTAACACAATGCCTCCTAAAAAAAACATACAAGTTACCAAAAAATGTTTTGAATTTGTATAATAGAGAATCATAATTAACTTATTTAGTTTTCACCTGTGAATAGGAGCTTGACCTCCAGTAAAATCAGATGTCTGCTGCCACAATGTGTGCTTTCGAGGTTGAGGATTTGTTTCGCGATGAAACGTAGGTGGTTCATTCAACTGTATCAATGATGATTTTATATAATATTTATCGTAAGAATGATGATTAAATCTAAAATAACGTATATAAGTAAAAAAAAAAAATAAGAAATACCTCAAGCTCAAGAACTCCTGGTTGTTCACCTTGTGGCATGATGGCTCTAATAGCAATGATATCTGACCATTGAATTTCAATTTTGCTCTTAAGAGGCCCATCTAGAAGTTCCCAAACTAATTTTCGCTTTGCATAATAGCATTTCGCTACTAGATCACCTTCATGCTTCGAAACTCTCTGCCAAATGTTACAGTAAATTTGTGTCTTAATTTTTCAAAAAATTTAAAGGTAAATTTTTTTATTAAAATACTTTTTAACATAGTAGTCAATCTTCTTATAACTATATCCAAGGAATGTGTTTATAAACACATGACTAATAACTTATTAATTTTATACTTTTTAAAATGACTAATAGTGAATTTAGGCTAGTTATGAATCGATTTATATAAATCATAAATATTTCTTATGTTTCCGGATTTGAATGAAAAAAAATTTCTCAAACATTTCTAATTCTCAAATTAATTTTACTAGAATTATCAACAAATATAATTCCAGAAAACACAATTATTATTTCATTTATCTAATATCAATTTTTTATTTTTATTATTTTATAAAAAGTAGCTTATATTTAATTTAAAAGTTTACATTTTTCATAAAAAATGATAATAATTTTATATTTCTAATAGTATAACTAAAACATTATTTAACGAAAAGAAAATATTAAAAAGAAAAGATGAAATGGAAAATGGTTTTTCATATATGTTACTATGAAAATTAAAATCAATATAAAATTTTAAAAAAAAACAAATAAATTATAACAGAACTACAAAAAAGAATTATAAGTGAACAATATCAAATAAGAACTAAAAAATGTGCGGGAAAAAGTATTATAAAAACATATTTAATTACAAAGTTTTGAATTTTTGTGTAGAAAAGTAATAATCATTGTTTTAAAAAATAATAATTATTGTTTTAATGAAAAGATTATTTACCTCCCAATCACCAATAGTGAGTTTTAGAACAGGAAAGTTGGCCGCCTTCAATTTTTCTGAAACAATAGCAAAATCTTCCATGTTTGACTTATTGCGGGAAGAATTTGATGGTCTTCCTACCCGGCGTGTAGAGCTGTTATTCTTCATTTTTACCTGTGAAAGTTTTGATTCTAATAAGTTCACGAAAGATGGTGTCTTGCTTAGGGTTAAACCAATAAGTTCTGTATCCTGAAAAAAGTTTTTAATTAATGTGTTTAGTAATAAATAAAAAAATAAAACATTGTTATTAAATAAAATATTTATTTATTTTAGGGAATAAAATGAATAGACATTAAAAGAATGAAAAAAAATGAAAAAATTACTACATTTGGACAAATGATATAAATTTTATCTATCACATATCACAGTTCTATAATTTTGATTTTTAAACAAAAAAAAATGTATGTATGAGATTAGGAATAAAATGAATAGACATTAAAAAAAATTGAAAAAATTATTACATTTTATGAAAACGGACAAATGATATAAATTTTATCAAAACTGTAAAGTTCTATCGGTCCAAACAGGTTAGTAGTTCTATAACTTTGATTTTTAAACAAAAAATCTATAATTTTGATTTTTAAACAAAAAATGTATGTATGAGATTATTTAATCATGAAAATGGATTTAACAGAAACTAAAATCTACTACTCGATCAATTTACAAAAAATGATTTCACGATCTCTTACAAAAACATAAAAGTAAAAAAAACAATAAAATTAGAAAAAAAGTATTGGAGGTTTTTTTTTTTTGATATAGATGAGGATTATGAGGGGCCATGATGTGCCGACTTAAAAAGAACTAGAAATATGCGGAAAGAAGATTATAAAAATATTTTAAAAAGACCACATGCAGAAAAAAAAGAAAAAAAGCAACCATGCATATTGGCTATGGCTACTTAAATTTAAAAGCTTTACACCTAAGCAAACCATGAAAAATGGCTAACAACGAACCTGAACCTCTGAGTTGGAGTTGGATTCTGGGGATGTTCGGAACTTTTTTGACAGACCATCTTCTTCAGATTCTGAACTCATTCTCCGGCTTTTTAGCCGGGCGTTCACATCATCGCTTTCTGCATTCATAGATTCAGAGCTTTGATGATCAACACCATATAAGTGTTGATGATCAAGACCATATAGGCCTTCATGATCATCTCTTATAACCATGTCGAGATCAGTTCTCGAGAAGAAGAAAAAAAAAAACTTATACTTGGGAGAGAAAATTTAGTTGAAATGGGAGAAATAAATAGCAGAAGAGAGTGAAAAAGGATGGGTTGTGTGTATAGAGAAGAAGACTATTATATAGGGATTGTGGATATAAAGGACTCTTGTCTCACTAATAGGTGAAATTTTTAACTTGTGTAGGACATTTTTTCTATTGGCGGTAATATAAAATAGTCAAATTTTCATTTTGTTGTAAAACCGTGGTAAATCTGCTACTTTTTACCACTCTCTTCTATTTCTAGTTACTTTTTTTTATTTATTTAGAGCGATCAAGTTTTTGGAGGCGAAAAGTGCTTATTTTTAAAAAAAATATTTTCTTATTTAAAAAATGATAAGGTGCTTGGCCAAACTTTTTAGAGAAAATAAGTGATTATTGATAAGTACTAGAAGCTTTATTTTAGAAGCTAGAGAAAAAATACACTTTTAAAAAGCTTGATCAAACACTAATTGCTATTTAAAAATGTATTGACCAAATACATGCGATATCTTATTGAAATTCCATTTTTGAAACACATTTTAAAAAATGATAATTTTAAAATTTTGGTCAAATAAGCTATTATTCGTATTTTCAATTATAATCGTATAACATTTATGACAAGTGAGTCTTAGGAAAGATGACATGAATGAAGATCTTACTTTTATTTGTATAATAATTTTATAATTGAAGTCTAAAAAGATAATATGAACGCAAAGTCTTATTTTATGCAGGTAAAACAAAAATATTTTATCAGATTGTATTAATAAACATTAAATAAATAATAAAATAGATTGCAAAATAAATAAGAAATAAATAATTTTTGTGTGTTAAAGAGTTTAATCGTTAATTTCCACTTGTTACAAAGTGTGGGTGGCTCGTGGCTATAATAAAACAAGTAAAAGAGTACTATTAATTTCACCAACTTATTCCTCGGAAATAAGCACAAAATTGTCCTCTTGCTACATTTTCAACAAAAAGTTGTAGGATTAGTTCCTAATTCAGTAAAAATCAAAGTGAACCAGAGTTGTTTAACTTTTTCTCTATTCTTGATTTTTGTTTGTGAAGTGTTGATCTATAATGGATTTATTTATTTGTATGAATCCGGTTTGACTGAACACAAAAGTTTAATCATTATAATTATGATACACCACATCAAATGTCAATTACATTATAGTAAAATTTTCAGACTATATCAATAAGGATTACGGTGGAGTGGTAAGTAGTCATTTATTCTTAACCAGAAGTATCGGATTTAAGTAGTCTTGGGTACGGAGTCACCTTTGTTAGGTTTGAGTAACCCTGAATATGGAATTGCCTTTGTTATATAGGGAGCGTTTTACCCCAATGTGAAACTTCTCGGCCAGCGCAAATCTAAATTTAATTGGGCTACAATATGAGTATCGAACATGAAAAACCAAAAATAAAAATACTAATTCCGACTATTGTTACATGTGAATATTCTTCTCAATTACCTTATATGCATTAGTATATTTGTTAATTAAGAGGGTGTTTATAGAACGGTTACTCTTTGGATCCTAAATTGACTTTTAACTTATAATTGGTGAAAAATAAATATATTTTCTCTTGTAGGAACAAAAAACTTTATATACAAATATTTTGATTTTTATCCTGATTAAATGGATAAACGCATATCAATGACCTACTACTTAATCTTAGTGTGGCAAAGTACATGTTTCGTATACTCCATAAGACCTAGCTTTTCATAAGTAGCCTGGTTTGGTGATTTGAAACTGACTTGACTTTGATAAAAGGCTCAATTCTAAAGTTCCACTACATGAGGTTCCCTCTCGTAGTAGGGTTTCTGACCTCCCGACATTCTGATGGCATGCTATGTTTTTTCCCTATATGTTCAAGTAAAGGATAAGTCGCATACATCAATTATATTAGTGTATTGTGATCTAACACATTAATCTCTACAAGTGTTCGTAGTCAGCCTACCGTCTTATCTAAACCAATCATCATATTGGTCGCTAGGCCTCATTGCTGAAAAGGCCCGACTTCAAATTTGACATTGACTTATAATGGTGAAAAACGACAAATTTTACTTTTTGAGAAATTAAACACTTTTGCAAAGAACAAACATTCTAAAATTCTGCTCTAACTAAATGAATAAACGCACATTAATGACGTACTTATAAGGGAGAAGTCGACAAAATTTACTTTTTTTTGGAAATTAAACGCGCTACATATATCAATCATCATATTGGTCGCTAGGCCTCATTGTTGAAAAGGCCCGACTCCAAATCTGACGTTGACTTATAATGGTGAAAAACGACAAATTTTACTTTTTGGAGAATTAAACACGTTATCAAAGAACAAACATTCTAAAATTCTACTCTAACTAAACGGATAAACGCACATTCATGACGTACTTATAAGGGAGAAGTTGACAAAATTTACTTTTTTTTTAAATTAAACGCGCTACGTATATCAATCATCATATTGGTCGCTACTGCTAGGCCTCATTGCTGAAAAGGCCCAACCCTAAATTTGACGTTGACTTATAATGGTGAAAAACGACAAATTTTACTTTTTGGGGAATTAAACACGTTATCAAAGAACAAACATTCTAAAATTCTGCTCTAACTAAACGAATAAACGCACATTAATGATGTACTTATAAGGGAGAAGTCGACAAAATTTACTCTTTTTTTAAAATTAAACGCGCTACATAAATCAATCATCATATTTGTCGCTAGGCCTCATTGCTGAAAAGGCCCGACTCCAAATTTGACGTTGACTTATAATGGTGAAAAACGATAAAATTTTACTTTTTGGAAAATTAAACATGTTATCAAAGAACAAACATTCTAACCTCTGCTCTAACTAAACGAATAAACGCACATTAATGACGTACTTATAAGGGTGAAGTCGACAAAATTACTCTTTTTTGGAAATTAAACGTGCTACATAAGTACAAACTTTTGTCTGACATCTCCAAATTAACGTCTAATTATAAAGGTGAAAACGACAAAATTATTCTTTTTTGAAAATTAAACGCGCTACATAAATACAACTTTCAGACTTTTACTTAGAACGAGTAAACGTGTTAATAACTTACTGATTCATTTTGCAACAAAAGAATATTAGTTACACGCAATCCACTATTTTTTGCTGATTCTACTCATTGTAGTCCCACAAAGTAAAATTTGAGGAGGGTAAAGTGTATAGAGACCTTATCATTACTTTACAGGTAGAGAAACTGTTTTTAATAGACCACGCGCAAGGAAAAAATAATCCCAAACAATATAGAGAAAGAAATAACGAAATGAAGAAAGACATGACAAAATACTATAGACAACATGAAAAGATCATTTTAAACAGTAGTCATAATAACAAGATAAAATGATAATCAAAGTGTAAATAATTAAACCCAAAGAACAAGAAACTATAAAAGTAATACTACGACTAATAGTATGGCGAAGAGTATAGTAGAATAAGTGATCAGACAACACTCAACTATTTAAGTAACCTCATATCTAAGATTTTATCCTTGATAAGCTAAAATTGTGTTATGTGCATATAAATAACTAACCAACAATGATAAAGTGGTCTAAAAATGACTAATTAATTTATTCTCCCTATTTCTCTCTCTATATATATTTTTATGTTAAAAAGAACCTTATGTATTTTTTATGTCCCAATTTATTTAACACATTCTTCTTTTTAGTCATCCCAAAAAAAGGCACATTTCCATTTGATAAATGTTCAATAACATTATCAACATTTATCTATGATGATTTCCCCATATATTTTTTTAATTGACGTGGAACTAGATTATATGTGGAAAAACATATGTAATTCATCTTCAAAGTATAGACATTAAAATTAAAAATATTCTTGATATGAAGCAGGTGTGTCAATAAAAAGATTTAAAATACTAAAAATACCCTTAATTTGAAACCAATATTTTGAGGAAGAGGTGTTATTAAGATTTATTTTTATCCTGAACGGGTAAAGAGTTAAAATTATGACTTGGTGGTGAGACTAACATTTTGATTGGTAATTTTTTTTTCTTCATGTTTTGCATTTGTTATTATACTTGTTATATACACGAATACACAATAAATTTCAACTATTTTTTACAAAGTTCATGAATGTTCTATTGGAATTTGTTCATTTTTACAACAATGTTAAACTAATTCAAGAACATTTGTTATAATTGTAAAAGAGAAGTATTCATTTTCATTCTTCAAATGATAAACTAGAATTTGTTACTGTGTCAAGTCCATATTAATTGCTAATTCTCTTTCCTCAATCTATAAAATTAAAATAAAATTGTATCTGAATTCAACTTTAAGGCCAAATTGCAATAAAAATAATTGGCTTTTATTTTTGTGTGTGTAGAACTTATTTGTAAAAAATGTGGTAAATCTACTACATTTTACCATTTCTTTCATGTTCGTTAAATATTTAAGATGTACCGTGCATATTTATTTTTTGTTGATTACAAAACTGTTTTATCAGATTTTGCATTAATAAATCACAGAAAAATAAAACAGTGGTCATGTATTCTTTTTAATCATGCTTCTAATTTTGTTTAACTATTAATGTATTTTTTAAAAAAATATTTTTTGTGTTAATATAATATTTTACTATATTATAAATTTTAAAATTAAAAATCCCCGGGACTTACACTTTATATCCCATGCTTTGAAGCTTACGTCTTACCCCGTACTAAGTAAAACATTTTACCTCATTCTCCGCCTTTGTAAATCACCGTTTTCCATAATTTTCTTTTTAAAAACTGTCAAACTTCGATAAAATAGTTTGACTAGAATGCTACTGTCGAAATTTATTACTACGAGTGAACAATCATATAACAATCAATCAATATCATATTGTTACACACCGTATAAGTCGATAGTTACATTGAGATGAGAGGTTCGATTAATTTTTTCTCAATACTTTTATTGGCATATTTATTTTAATAATGTTAAATTAAAAAAGAATGTTTCTTTAAGAATACAAGTACGTTTATTTTAATTATTTTTAAAAAAAGAAAATACACATCACCACCAAAATGGTAGTGGAAGGAAGGATCAAGTGCACTTTATTACTGTCACGTCGTTTTAATTGCTAATTTCCTCAATCTAGAAAAGTAAACTATAATCCAAAAGAATCCAAGTTTAACTTTATGACCAAACTACAAATGACAAAAATAAAATTTGACATTTATATTTTTTTTTTAACCTAGAAAATAAAAAGTAAAAGAGTAATAATGAGATGATGGGGTTAAAATGATTAATGATTTGAGTCTTTTTCACACATGGGAGTTGAAAACTAAAGTTTTCTGAGCTGACTATATTTAATTATTTATTGCCTTCATATTCCTCGTAAAAAAATGAGATAAATAATTTCATGATTATTTGGATTTTAAATCTACTACTCATTATTAGGTAAATCCATCTATCTTTTATGATCTTAAAGTAAAGTATATAAAATGTATAATTTTAAATATATTATTGAAAATTTTCAGAATTTATATAAAAAAAAAGGTTTGATATACCCTCAATTTTGTCATTTAGGGTTGGTATACCCTTCATTATGAAAGTGGCTTTTGTTACACAAATGACTCACATATATCTTGTTCCTCTAACGGAAGTGTGAAAACATTAATTTTAAATTTATTTTTATTATTGTTTTATCAAAAAAAATCTATGTAAGGGTAGATTTGATTCTTTCCCCGCATTTGGCTAATTTAAATTTATTATTTTGATGGTCAAATTTATTTTTTTCACTTTTTTCTTGTAAAATTTATTGTAAATGCCCAAATATTTTTTATAGATATGTAAACTAAATTACAACATACTAACTTCTTTTTTTCATTTTTTCTTTCACACTTCTTTCTTTTTATTTCTCTTATTTTTACACTAAAGAGCTAAGAAAAACGAAAAAGACTAAGAAACTCAAATAATAACAATCAAAAAAGTCAAAAATAATTTGTGTGAAAAAAATCAAATACATAATATTTTTTTAAAATCAGAAAAATTCATTTAAAATTAATTTTATCACTTTTGTAACGGTAGGAATATATATGTGAACTACTTTTATAATGGTAAAGGGTATATATGAACCAATTTTATAACGATATGACAATATGTGAATCATTTTTATAATCAGGAAGTGACAAAATTAGAGGATATATAAGGTGTTTTTTTCAAAATAAAAAGACAAATAAATTCAAGCGGAGTGTAAAAATATCAATGTTAGCATGTGGAACTATATTCTTGTGATTTTATAACATAAAGAAATTGGCTGCGAAATCTTACTTTGAGTAGATAACGTTGAAACTTACAAAGGAATTGGGCCCATACATAAGGGAAGAATGTGGAAATGCATGCGTAATTTTAGTTGAGACGCCAATGCTAAAAAAGATGATATGCACTTTTATATGGCTTAAAATAAGAAAGGGCCTATTGTGAATTCATATGCAAATGTGACTAAAAGACCAATCATTACTTTTATGATAGTACCCAACTCTATATGACATTTATCTTCTCAAATCTTAAGTGAATGTGATGTATGACATTCTATTTTTTTGTTGGTGGACAAGAATTTTTCAATTCAATGGATATGGTCATTTGGCTTCGAAATTTCACCAAGAGTTGTCAAAACTCAAATGAGCTTTATTTATTTTCTTTTTTTGTTTCATCTTGACTTTGTTATGTTTAAAGAGACATAATAACAATATGTATACCTAATAAGAAAGGTGTTCTTGTATTTTGCAAATTTGTGTAAAGGTATAATTTTGCCCTTCGTCAAAAGTTTGATTTAGACCTTTACCTTTTGTTAAAAAAATTATTTATTTATTATTTTGGCTTGGAATTTGTCTTTAATAATGAAATACTTGAATGAAATATTCATATTACTAGCTTGAAAAACCACATAGACAAATGTTATTACTTATTAGGAGGAGTGACACCGCATTATGATAAAAAGAAGAAAACTCTCGATCTTAATTTTTTCTCAATACTTAGGAATCGAACTCGAAATCATTCTTTGATAAAGAATGTTAGTGATAACATGTTATAATTGCTTACCATTACATGGGGTTTAAGGGTGCAACACTATTAATACAAACAAAGGTTTTTTCTATCGCTAATCAATATGAACTTTGTGTTATAAAACATGTTTTTCCACCATAATTCCTATTGAGTCAGCTTTTTAAGAAAAACACATGGTGAAAAATAAACTCGTTAAAATACTAAAGTCGTTAAAATAATGAGAAGCTTTCTATCGGGGGGCTCAACACAATTGGAGGCCTAAAGCGAAGTTTTAATTATAGGCCTAAAATCTAAATAAACTTTATTTGTATTTATTTATTTTTCTTAATTTCAAGATGTAAATTATTTCATAGTATCTTTTTATAAATGTTTTTTTTCAAATAATTTTTTAAATTATTATTTTTAGGTAAGATTTCATCAATTCAACATTGAAAAATAACCTTTTATTGAAACAATTATTATATGAATTGTTAACATAATTCTATAAGTGATAAGTTGATAAAATTTAAATAAAGATAAGAGTTAGAATCATAGAATCTGATTCAACAAGTTGATAACTTGGTATACCCTACTTTAATATGAAAAATTACGAAGAAATAAAATAAAATTTATAATTCACTTTGTTCAACACTTTTCGACTATTGATTCATGTTTTTGACAGAGTATTGCTCTAACTATCAAAGATTTGAATAAAGAGAGTGTAAAAGGACAAATAATGTGAGTGTTGGCGAAGAAAATGTGAGAATGAAAAACAATGTTTTCTTGATTTCTTCTATTTTAATGGGGTTAAGAAGATTAAAATAATATATATATATATATATATATATATATTTAAAATGTATTTTTTTATTATAAATAATTAATTTTCTTAGTGAAAAAAATAATACATAATTTTTTTATTTGTTGAAATTTGAGGCCTCCAAAAATTGGGGCCTAAGGCATTGGCCTTAAATTTTATAGGCAAGAGCCGGTCCTACTTTCTATTTTTCTTATGTTAAACACTGTAATTTTTTCTCACTGATTCAATCAAAATATCGTTGAAATTACTAAAAATAGTACTATTAGATATATCATCCCAAAAAAAGTTTAAATCTTAGGGCTCCTTGGCAAATTGACTTTCTGAGGTAAGCCAAAATATGTCCAAACTATGATTAATTAGTTTGATGTGTTAGCTTTAAACTAAGTTGGCGTCATCATAATAAAATAGTATATGCAATTATGAATAATTATATTATAAAGAACCACGCTCAAGATCTTTGGTGGGCTTTCTTTGAATGAATGCATTGTATGTAATAAGACTCTAGGCAAATGGGAAAAAAAGATTATCCATAATATCAATCTGACTCATTTTCGAATTTTGAAATAATATAATCACTCAATCAAGTGGTCATTTCTCTAGTTGGAGGTCTAGTCATTCATACTCATGTTTCAAAATTCAAATTCCATATCTTATAACTTTCTACTCTTTTTTTCATGTCATCATCATCGTGATCATATCCATATATTATTCCTATTCTATTATATATTGTTAGCCATGGCCCATATCTAAGCAGCCCAATTAATAAAGTTGTGATTTTGGAAACTCGACGAAGCTTGACAGCTCTGTCTGTCGAGGAGTATAGTGGGATGATTGAGATCATTTTATTTTTTGTTAAAAGTTATAACTTCGAAACTTGAAAATAAATAACTTTCTCATAACAAGCGTACTTATAAATGTGCACTAATCCACATTACTCAAATTATAGTTGGCTTTTGAAATATATACCGAATGCAAAAGTATTTTGAAAAAATAATAATAAGATATCCAAGTGCTTTTATGTTCTAAAAAATTAACACCTTAAGTTCCTTTTTCTTTATCTTTTTTTTATAACGTATTGTTTTCTTATTTGTGTATATAGTTTTAAAAAATTATTTAAATTTAGTTACTTTGTACCTATTGTTACTATATTATACACTACTAATTATGTTTTATATAACAACTCAATGTAGAAACGTTCTTGATCCAAAGTTATCTGCACACGATTGTATCACTTATACGATATATATTCTTAATTTAGCCCAATCTAAGATGGGTTTCTCATTAAAGAATGAATAACTTATTAAGAATTCACGTGTGGAAGCAACTTTATTCTAAATCTTTCTTGATATTAAGGAGATGAAGTAGGCATGAAATCCAAATGGGTCCATATCATTATATACTATTAAACTATTATAATTATAAACTATACTATATATGATTAGAATGAGATTGATAAGATAGGATAAGAGAATTTATGTCATACTCCTAACTGTTTCAAGTGTATGCGTGTGGCTAGTCAAGAAGCATGCTTTTTTTTCCTTTATAGATACTTGTACAACTTTCCACGATCGAGATTACCTTCTGATTGTGACAACGACTTGTACTATATAGCTACTCGACGTCTGATATTCACATTAAAAATTGATTTTTTTTTTATTTGTGCTATGTAAGGTCATATTTGAGCACTTTATTAGGACTATTATTTCATACTCAGAGCTTGAATTTGAGACTTCTGATAAAAAGAAAAGTAGCTTCATCCACAATACCATATTCGTTGATAGTGACTTTTCTTATATCAATTATCGATATATATTTTTCTGTTTATTAAATAAACTAAGGTGAAAAAAAAAGAAGCCGAATCAACCGTTCCAAGAAAAATCTTGATTTTCGATAGAATATACATCAACTAGTATAGAAAGATATGATACACAAATTTTATTATTTCAATAATTAATTTATAAGCTTCTAGAAGGCATCATTATTTTTTTAATTTTTTATCAATCTAATTAAGATTTTCCGTTAAGGAAGATATTGAATCATATTCCACGAGTACTACAATGTTATAGCTTGGGAGTCTGAAATTTTGAGAACTTGAAGAATTCTCCGCCAAAAATAAATAAATAAATAATAGATAGAAAAATACAAATATTTATAATTGTGCAAAACATACTTTAACAAGAAACTTAAAAATTAACTCAAATCTTATTTAGACATGAGTTAAAGTAAACTAAGTTCCCTACTCAACTTTAAATTAGTCATCCAACAAAACTTCAATTACTAATTCCTGCAACATTTTTCAAGAATTTAATTTTAATTTTAGTTGATTATATTATATTATAACATTATCATATAAAAAATAATGAAATAGCTCACATGTTGAAGGTTATTTAAAATGACTAGTCAGACCTACCCACTAAACCGACCTTATATTTTCCCCTCCATGTGAATATAGCCGACTAGCATCCATCATTCTCCAAATGGAAAAAAGAAAAGAAAAAGAGAATCTAAGCAAATGTTATACTTCACCCTCTCTGTCTCAATTTATACGATATTTTTTTTTCCAGACAATTTCATAAGAGTAACAAATTTTTATTTAACTATTTAATAATATTATTCATAGTAATTTTATTTATATTAGGTTCACTTGTTTGAAGTAATTTTAAAATATTATAAAATATTTTTATATTTCTTAAATTATGTGACTGATCAAATTACATCATATAAACGGTGTGACGGTGGAATACTATAATATAGTGGGTCATCAAACTAAATTCTATGACCATCTTTTTAAAGAAGACTCTTCAAATCATTCATTTTTTTCGTCTAAGAAAATGATTGAAAGAGAATGAGAAAGCACAATGTGAAGGAAGGATGAAATCCCAACTTTCTTCATTTGCGCTTCAACTTTTTCCAACTATATAAAGGAGCAATGATGAGATTAGTTTAGTGGTCATGAATAGAGGAAGTAACTAGGAAGAATAGCACCACTAGCACACATACAATTGTGTACTACAATAACAAATTCAATGTAATTGTATAAGTAAGATTTTGAAAAGATCGTAAAATCAATTTATTCAGTTTTGTTCTTATTTTTATGAGATAAAAATGTTATTTTCGACTGACTCTCAATAATCTATTTTTTTATTTATATTTAAAATCAATAATGTGAACAAGTTCATACTAACGTAATTAACTCACACGTCATATAATTGTGTGCTAGCTTCAAGTCCTCTTTCTTTCCTCTTTTTTTTTCCTTGTTTTTTTTTTTTTTGGTAGTAAATGATTGTGTGAATTTCAAGAATTGAAAGTTGATGATTGTGAAAGCTCATTATTTGAATCTTGATGATAGGAAAATGTCAAAGTAATGATTGTGACAGAGACCTCTTAACCTTTTCTCCAATTTCAACAGGAAGAGATTTGCTTTTTGTTAGTTGAAAAATAGCAAAGATTAGAAGAAGCGTGGAGTTGGGAATACTTTTTAATAATATATTAGTTATATAAAAAATGTATTATTATTAATTTTGATATGATTGTTTATACATAAACTTATGTATTATTTATGACATCGTATGCATATATGATGATCTCTACTGCTATACATTATTCACTGCATACTAATATTTGTGTCATATATTCTTGCATAACTGGAGCGTAAAAAAAAACAATTCCTTTTCTTATTATTATTCCATACATAACAATTAACAACAATTATATTTTTAACCATATTGCGATTTATCTATTCAGCAATCATAAGTCGTCCTTTAAGGAGTGGCATAACTTATTGTAATAATGATGTGAAAATATAAATTTATAACCCGTAAAAAGATTATTTATCTTAAAGGATAAAACTTAAAAATCCGCAAAAAAAAGAAGAAAAAAGGACAAAAGTGCTAATGACCCCATTGTTGCTCTTCTGGATTTGGATTTAAGTAAATTTTGGGCTCAAAGTAAATATGAAATGGGCTGAAGAAGTACCCCTAATGATGGATAGTGTCAAATGGGCATGCTATATTTTTGTTGGGCTCAAAACACTAATTATTGGTGACTGTAGTTTTCATTTGATAACTTACAAAAATGACTATCGTTTTAGGGTTATATAAATTATCGTTTTAAAAGGTAGGTAAATAAAATGCTTAAGGTTACATATTCAATTTTATAATCCATTATCTTAAGAATACTTATATTTTAAATGATATAGAGACTAAATTGGCAATATGTACCTCAAACATCGTATTTCTACGAGGATAAAACATACTAAGGAGGAAACCTATAGTTTACACTTGACATTTTTTTCCCCTTTCTATCACATAATATTCTGAATATAGATTCTTTGTGATGTACCATTAGAGAAGCTTTTAACTTTTGTGTTGAGTAGAACTGTTAATATGTGTGGGCTCAATCCATTCGAATTAGTCCATAAAGCAAGTAACAAGTCGGTCTGCAACTCTGCATATATTATACTATCTCAGTTTTACTCCTTTCCTTTTACGTCCGATTGAATGGGAATGAAATATTTGATAGAGTCAAGTCGGGTTAGCTTATCATTTTGATTGGCCTTAAAATAGTCGATTCAATCCATCAATATGTGGACTTTGATGGTGTTGGCAATCTACTTTTTTTTTAAAATAATATAATTTTAAATTTAAATTACTAATATAAATATTTACAAGACAATATTATATGACATTGTTATTTGCTAATCAAGTCTCTTATTCATTAAAAAAATAATGCGAATAATACTTATAAAGTATGACGTCAATATGAAAATTATTGTTATTTTAGGTAGATTTCTTGAGCACTCGTGATTTGTTTACACAAAACTTATGAAAACATTAGCCAAACTTAAATTAATAAGTTGGTTGTTATTAGGGTTAGGAACCGAATGTGGTTATTCCTTTCTTAATTTGAGATTTTGAGTTCGAGTCCTAGATATAAAAATATTTTGATAGGGATTGCTTTCCTTGAATGGTGCCCTATGTGGCACGAATTCGAACAGTGTGGATATCAAACACCGGACGGAAAAAAAAAAAAATGGTAGGATGCAACTGTAATAATTAAAACTACCCACTACACTTGTGTAATTACCCCCAAAATTTTCCAAGCTCCAGACTCCAGTTTCTGTTCGTGGCTCTTCCTAATCAAGACTTCTCCTATAGTTCCATCGCCGGTATCCATGTCGATAACATATTTCCGGCGTCTTCACCACTCTCGTTTACCCCTCCGTTGCCTCCACACATCAAATTCAGAGCCAACCTCAACCTCAACCTCAACACCCAATTTGTTTTCAGACCCACTTTTCAAATCTAAAGTTTCAGAGTTGATTTCAAACCAGCACTGGTCTCAGCTGAAGGACCTAATTAAACCCTTTAAGCCAACTTTGTTTCTTGAACAGCTTTTGGATTCTGGGTTTGATTCTTCCTCCATCTTGGGTTTCTTCAGGTGGTCTCAATTTTATCAGGTTTATCACCACCCTCTTGAGCATTTATGCAGAGTTCTTGTATTGTTAGTTAATGATAAAAAATACCCAAAGGTTCGATCTTTATTGCACGATTTTGTTAAAAATGGGAAGACTTATACGGTTTCTTCTGTTTTTCATACACTGTTGACATGTAGTGATAATGTGTGTGCTAATTCTATTATTGTTGACATGTTGGTATTATCGTATGTTAATAATGGTAAACTTGATTTAGCTCTGGAGGGTTTTAAAAGAGCTGGGGATTATGGGTTTAAGTTATCTGTATTTTCGTGTAAACCAATGCTTAAAGGGGTGGTGAAAGAGGGGAAGTTTGAAGTAGGAGAGCTTGTGTATAAGGAGATGATTAGGAGGAGGATTGAGGTTGATTTGTACACGTTTAATATTGTAATTAATGGGTTGTGTAAGGCGGGGAAGTTGAATAAGGCTAGGGATGTAATGGAAGATATGAAGGTTAGAGGGATAATGCCTAATGAGGTTACTTACAATATATTGATTGATGGGTGTTGCAAGAGGGGTGGAGACGGGAAGATGTATAAAGCGGATGCACTTTTGAGAGAAATAGTGGAGCAGGGGTTGAGTCCAAATGAGAGAACTTATAATACTCTTATTGATGGGTTTTGCAAGGATGATAATGTCGGGGCAGCCATGAAGCTTTTTAAAGAAATGCAGCTTCAAGGGATGAGACCGGACATTGTGACGTTTAATTCGTTAATTGATGGGCTATTTGGTGATGGGAAAGTTGATGAGGCTCTTGGTTTACGTGCAGAAATGATACGTTTGGGGTTGGAGCCTAATATTCGGACTTATAATGTAATGATAAATGGGTTTTCAAAAATGAAGATGTTCAGAGAGGCTAAAGAGTTGTTTGATGATGTTATGAAGCAAGGGTTAGATCTAAATGTACTAACTTTCAACACAGTTATTGATGCTCATAGTAAGGCTGGAAAAATGGAAGAAGCAGTCGCTCTTCATGAGCTAATGTTGAGCAAACTGATTTGTCCTACCATTTCAACATATAATTGCTTATTAGGTGGTTATTATCGAGACGGAAATGTTGGAGCTGCAAAAGAGCTACTGGAGGAAATGGAGAAGAAGAGTGTGATGGCTGATCTGGTAACTTACAATATTCGAATAGATGCAATGTGCAAAAGAGGAGAATCAAGAAAGGCAGTGAGACTTCTGGATGAGATATCTGAGAAAAGGTTGGTCCCAAGTCACGTGACATACAACATTTTGATGGCTGGATATTGCCAAGAAGGTAACCCAAAGGCAGCTGTTACTATTAGGAAAAGAATGGAGAAGGAAGGAAACCAACCAAATGTTGTCACTTACAACGTATTGATTAAAGGTTTCTGTCAGAAAGATAAGCTGGAAGAAGCAAATGCTCTTTTGAACGAGATGTTGGAAAAAGGATTGGTACCCAACAGAATTACCTATGACATTATCAGAGAAGAAATGATAGACAAGGGATTTGTCCCTGACATAGATGGACACCTCTACAAGGATACTGTCAATTGTTAATTATGCTGGAGAAGTTTGAGAGTGGTCTAATCGATTCATTCTGTCATTTTTATTTCATGTGCTTTGTTCTTCTGGAGGTACAAAAGCAGAAGTCTTTGTGGCTCATGATTACATTGCAAGACATGTATGTGCTTTTATCCTCCTCTCTTGCTTTCGGTTTTGGTTTACGGTAGTTAAATGTATGAGGTCTATGGAGGTTAATCACATTTTCGTAAATTTTTCTTTGTGTAGATCAAGGGTTTGATAATTATATTAATACCTGTTCATGGGTGCAATTCAGCGGAGGACTTTTCTGCTTCCCCATGAATGACAATCTTCTGTGATCAGACACAGTTTTAACTGTGAAACAGAGGGTTAAATTGCATGACGCCTTCTTTAATTCTTGTTTTTTCATTTTTCTTATTGCAATCCTCTGTGTTCGTGGGAGATAAGTGTATTATTAGTATGACACCAAGGTGGTGCTGTCAAAAATATTTACAATGTACCAACATAATATCCCTTCCCATCCTTAAATGGATTCTATGAGTTCTATCACTGATTCAGCTTCAGTTACAAAATTTTGTATACACCCAAAATGAAATACAAGTGAATAATTCATCTTGATCTTCTGAATAGAGTTTCCTTTATCTTTAGAACACTTGAGGGTTTCGCTTTCTCCAAACTGTCCAAGGATGAGAATAATTCAAAGATGAAATACTACTACTCCCTCCGTCCCAATTTATGTGGCACACATTCCTTTTTAGTTTGTCCCAGAAAGAATGTCACCTTTTCTATACCTAGAAATAACTTAACTTTAAAATTCCCTTTATACACTTGGTAAAATGATTTATAGCCACACAATTATCTATCTAAGGTTTATTTGAGACCACAAATTTCAAAAAAGTCTTCCTTTCTTTCTTAAACTTCGTGCCTAGTCAAGCGGTGTCACATAAATTAGGACGGAGAGAGTAAATGATTTGGTAATTCACTACTTAGCTGATGGTACAGCTCCTGTGGTGGACCTATTTTCTCTTTTAAACAAATTAGTATGTTCATTTGCCAAATTGCCTCCATTCATACTTCCACAAAATGTACCGTCACTTCCCTTAAAGTCCAGACTGCAACACAAGTCTGCTTGGTGAAATGGACTATTTACATCAATATAAGTATATAACTACTTGTATAAAAACATCTACTGCATCTTCATAAAAGGAAATTATTCAAAAACAACATTGTGCAATGGTTGATTGCAACTTACATTTTATGTGTGGATACAACATATGACAGAATGAAGCAACTGCATATAAATGCAAAAAAAGGGAATTATAACCTAACCATTAAGCCTATTGACCTATTAGGAGCATGCTACTATCTTCATCTTAATAAGTGGATTTCCAGTTTGTCGATGATTTAATTTAGAAGAAGCTGGTGTTCCCTACTCATTCATTCTCTTTAATCCAAGAATAGTCAATATATTTTCAGGGTTTATGGCGGTGGGAGTTGGAATATGACTTTTGATTTTGTTTTTTCCCAGTTTACTAATGTCTTGCCATTTCTTATAGAAGGATGTCTTGTCTTCATCTATGTATTCCTTTTTTTTTCCTTTCAATTCAGAAATTTCGTCCTTAATTAATTAAGAAATTATAATAGACCTATCTTAAAAGTTCTGATTTAACCCTTTTCTGATATCATCATTGATCTTCTCTTTACTGTATTCTAGCTTGTCCATGGGAAAATCATTGTTTGTTGCTGTTGTTTTGATGTTTACATTGAAAGTATGCTTGGATATTTTGGGTTCTATGCTTGAAATTACATTTTTATGCTGACAGGTACATCATGAGTTTGCGTGGCTCGGGTATTTCATGAAAGATGATTTTGTGGCCGTTGTTTCCAGAGTTCAAAGTTTGCTGGCGGATCCTTGGCTTGTTGACCACTTGCCACAATGTGATTTAAGGTGAGTGACATACCGAGAGAATGCTTGTCTGGTTGGGAGTTCTTGCGTTGAATCCCTTAGCAATCTACTCTATAATACCTGGTAAGACGTTTTGATCTGATCGGGGTTTGGGGAAAATCACTATCATTGAGGTTTCGATGATAGATATATTAAAGAGCAGTCTTGAAGAGAATTGTGAGACTGAAGTAGGGGGAGGGGGGATATTGGAGGAGGCAATCTTTGTTACCTATTCAAAGAAAATGCAGGATTAGGAGTTGTTTTTTGCAAATAGTATATAATTTCTCTTATCTGCTCAGTGTAACATGATATCTGTTCACAGGAATAGAATCCTCAATTTTTTTCCAGGTAATCTGTTTGATATTAGTATATGAGAATTCCAATTACTTTATGAAAGAAGTATCCAATACATCATACATGATGTAATTTGATTAATAATTACAAAGAAATACTGACTAAACATCATCAGTTCTTGTGAAGAGTCCCACATGTCGGCCCTTGAACGGATGGATGGTCTCTTTAATATGACTTGAATAATCTTCACCTAACTTTTGAGGTTGAGTTAGATACAAGGTCCATTTATTTAACCATTCCTACTAACATTGGTCTAGAAATGCCTATGAAACGACCCTTCCAATCGTTAGTCATGGTGGCAACTTCATTGGTTGTGAGCCCTGCCTAGTGGGAGACCCTAAGGAAAGGGCGTAACGTAAAATCTGCCTCACCTCTGGTTTGGAACCCTTATGTTGAGCACCAATTAAAAATCCAATCTGGCTTCTAAAACTGAAGTGCGCACAAGTGAGAGGACCCCACTTTCGCGCTAATCCCATCCCTCTCCCTCTGACCAGAACACCACTCTGGAATGGTAATCCAAAGTGAAAGTGAGAGGGACTACATATTCAGTAAAACACAATTAGGGCACAAGTATTCTACTGACAGAAAAATATGAATGTTAAAATAGAATTGTAGGTGGGGTAACCTGGAAGATCATAAGTTTTGGAATTAACCATTTTAATTTCTTATTATAGGAGAAAATGTTTAATTATACCTTAAACGTTTATGGTTTGTCTTATTTATAATTTATGTAATTTTTCGTTCATAGGAGCCTCTACCGCTACCTTGCATCTAAACTATGCTTCTCCCATTAACGTTTTCAACCTAAAAAATCGATTCAACCACGTAAGAGTATATAGTTGGACCTTTTTAGTTGTTTAAGAATATATTTGAAATTTTTTAGTTATATTTAAATTTTTCGTTTGTCTATGTAATTTCATTGTAACAAATATTAAGAGTCAAAACTGACCAATCGTCGATGAAATTATAGAAAGAAATTAAAAATATCAGACCAAAAAAAAAAAAAACGGAGAGTAAATTTAAGACAAATCGAATACTTCATATAATACACTTTGACTTGGTCCATTCACATCGTTTGATTGTAGAACTGTTGTATTTGTCAACAGAACTTTGCAAAATTATTGTTTAATTTAAATTAGTCGAACGATCATTGTTTTCATCTGTCTTAGAACAAGTATCATCTTAACAATTCAAAAAAAAAAATACTTATATTTTTTCAGCTATACATTTATTCTCTATCTACTTAATAATATTTAATTTTAAAGAAACATTTATTAAATATGAATAATTTAGTAAACGACACATTATATTAAGATTACAGTTTCTTAATCAACGTATGTGATATGAAAAAAATGTTTCTAGAAGACTTTTCTAAAGATAGGGCAGCTCTTCTTTTTTAGTAGTTCCATGCACGCATCAAAATTTGTCTTTTTCAAAGGAAATATTAAACCTAAATCATATAACTTATTTTATTATAATAAGAGAACTCATTTATTTGACATTTGGTATTTCTTTATTCTCTCACCCAACATTTGATGTTATCCGTTTAATTCGAATTCACCTAAAAAAAAGTTATTTTAAAAATAAAGCGCTTTTCATTTAGAATAAATATTATTGCTAAAACAATAATATTTAAATATAAAATAAATTAACAGAGAGTTACAAACTCAAGATTCATCTAATCTGAGCCTTAAACAATTAAGAATTATTACATCCAAATCAAATATCAAATAAATAAATTAGTAGTAATAAAATTCAGTCCTATCGTAATCTATCTTTTCGCGCCATTCATCCGTTGCTACCCTTATCCAATTCAACCAACTTTGACATTATTTAAAATATTATAAAGTATTATTCTTCGATTGGATATTATTTTGAATTTCTAAGTGAAATGCTTTTGAGATTAGATTGGAATCAATTATTCCATAACTGCAACTGCCACTATCAATTTTATTTTAAAAAAATATTATATCGACTCATTATTCACGAGTTTAATCACCTAGAAAGAATTGGAAAAAAATAGACATTTTGAATATGGTATAAATATGTAGTATTTTATTTGCTTAAGTATGCATTCTTCCTTTCCTTTTAAACAAAAATTAAGGAAAAATTGTCAACTCTTGAAATTTATGTTTCCTTCTCTTTATTCAATGTTTCAAATTCTCAGTATTAGTAATGAGTTCGGTTACAACTTACAAAATATTTCGTTTAATTTGCTTGTATTAATTTGACTGAACGTTAGTTTAAGAAAATAAATTAAGATTTTTGAATTTTGTGATGTCAAATTCAAAATAAGTATATTGTATTAAAATATTTTTTATTTTTTGTAATTTCAAATATAATATATAAGATGTTGAAATTAAAGAGTTTGGTCGACAGAGTTATCTGATATATTTATTACTGGTAGAGTCGTCAAAATGAGCTTAGCCCATGGGGCTGGCCCAACCAACCCATTATTGGGGTAGGGTTGAGATAGGATTTTCAAGCCCATTTAAAACTAGGGCTTATAAGCCCAAACTATATAAGCCCTTGACCCTTGAGGCTTGATCGGGACTGGGTCAGGGTTGGCCCATGAGCCAAAACTATTTATTCAATGATAACTTACAAAAATCTCACTAGTGTATTACATAGATGCATGATATATTGTAATATTACGAATCTTACCGGATTTTGGTACGTCCAGATACATGTATCTTATGATACAAACTCAAAATTATGTGTAATTTGTTCTAGATACATTCTATCCAAATTCGCATATATCTAGGATACATAGATAAATTTCGCGCCATTGCCTCGCTCCCATCTCGCTCGTCACTCTCTCATCTCGTTCGCGTAATCTGGGATGCATCACACCAGATATATATATCTTGCATATCTAGTATCCTAGATACATGTTAATCAAACTAGATTTTTTGCTAGTGTTATTGAAACAACACCATTATTTACCACATTTGATTTGAAAATCTTCTCATTTTTTCTTGATGTTATAGAATTTTAAGTTGAAAAAAAGAAAAAGAAAAATGAAGGGCTAGCCCGCCCGCGACCCTTCAAGGGTAGAGTTGAGTTGAACATTTCAGGCCCTTCCAAATGAAGGGCCAACCCGCCCTAGCCATCAAATTTCTTGGCCCACAAGGTTTGGGCCGACCCTTTTTTAATAACTCTAATTACTGATAAAAAGGTCACTAATATCCATAAAATCAGTCCAAGTGCTCGAAAACTGACCCGAACATTGAAAGTATGTGTCCAATGAATATTTTGTATTTTCTATAGGTGTGCATTACATTTGTCATCATGGACATCCTTCTCGCCTTCAAACTATTTATACCACTCTAAAAACACCTTTCAAAGGTTGAGTAACGTAATCCTCTTCTCCGCCTCCAAATAAATAAATAAAAGTTTCAAAAAACTTTCTGGTTTCCCCATATTAATCTCTTCCTTAATCATCTCTACCTACCATTTTTGTCTTTTGACGTTCTTAATCATCCTTCTTCCTTCTCCTTATTTTCTTGATTCCTTTTTGTTCATTTTTTCCCCCTTTCTTTCAATCCACCTTTGTTCATTGTCTCAAAAAAGATTGCCTTTTTTGCGACGACCCCATAATCTCAATATCACATTTCTAAAGTTGTTGTTTGTATTTATTTTGAGAAATTTCAAGGTGGGTAATTTATTTTCTGGGGTTGTTGCTGATTTTGATTTTGATTTTTTAATGACAATGAATTTGGGGTTTCTTTAGTTAGGAATCAATCTATGATCTCTGCGATTTCTATCACTTTTTTAGGCGATTGTTTTCGTCAATCTTTCTCTGTATTGTTTCTCTACCATTTTTATGATTTTTCATGAATACCCTATTTAGAAATACCCACTAAAAAGTACTTACTTTTTTAAAAAAATTTGTTGAAGAACAGACTTTTTTGATTTGTATTGGCATTCTTGAAATCATAGATTTGGGGTACTGTTGATTTATATTGGAGAAAAAAAATGTCACCTTTAAGGCAGAGTGCTAGTTCATCTGCATCAGATGATGATCAAAGGTATGCAGGAATGGATGAGAAGAAGAGGAAAAGGATGATTTCCAACAGGGAATCTGCGAGGCGATCGAGGATGAAGAAGCAGAAGCTTCTGCAAGATTTGACCGGGGAAGTGAGCAGATTACAGGCTGCAAATAAGAATATTGTGTCTAAGATTGATGAGACAACAGAAAGATATGCAATTTGTGCTGCACAGAATAATGTGTTGAGGGCACAGGCAATGGAATTGACTGATAGGCTCAGGTATTTAAATGATATTATTGACAGTACTGGTTTGGCTGCTGATGTTGCTGATCCTTTGTTGAAGCCATTGCAGAATCCTTGTCCAATGCAGCCTATTGCTTCTTCAGGATTGTTTAAATTTTAATCGTCTTTATGGCTTGTTTGGATAGCTTTGCTTCCATTAGTCCATATTTTAGTAATTTCCTTGGATGGTAATGTCATGTTAGTTATGCCTTTGTTGGTTATGTTTTAGTGTATGCTGTGTCTGCTTACTCTTTTAACCATGTAAATACCAAGAATTAGCTTGGAGTTGTTGAATCAGATGTTTGTATCTTACCGTCTGGTCTTTGTTTATGATGATATTTACAATGAGGGATAATTGATTTGTTATGCCATGGCTGTTATTGAGAATTCAGGTTATGATCGTAGTGAAAGCTGTCATGAATTGACTAATTTTACATTGGTCACAAAGTCCTCCTTTATCCATTTTTGAGAATGGCAACTGTTTGGATTTTGAAGAGCAGTAGTAGTTTGTCATGTTTACGATGATACTTACAATGAGGGATAACTGATGTGTCATGTCATGGCTGATATTGAGAATTCAGGTAATGATCATAGTGAAAGCTATCATGAATTGACTAGTTTTACATTGGTCGCAAAGTCCTCCTTTATCCATTATTGAGAATGGTAACTGTTTGGTTTTTGAAGAGCAGTAGTAGTTGTTATTGTTGTATTGTCAATGCTGTCAATATCCTTCTCGGTAGCACACATGATTATCTCGCTTACCCTCAGTCCGTCTAGTACCTTTTAGTTTAGGCTGTTTGGTTTTTGAAGAGCAGTAGTAGTTGTTATTGTTGTATTGTCACTGCTGTCACTGTCCTTCTTAGGTAATCCATAGGTTTAATAAGTGCAGCATAGCATGCATAAGTTCCAAGAGCGGTGTGGGCCGGTGTCATTTCCCTCTTTTTCAGGAAAGCTGCCTCCAAATGGTGTCAACTGTAATAGAATGTAGCTAGATAAACTGGTGCCGCAACATCCAAAATATATGGGATGGATGGCATTGAACTAGATGAACTTTTCCTTGCCAAGTTTTAGCCTCAAAGTAGGAGTAACTGTGTTTTGAGTTCAAGTGCTCTTCACATAGAGATGCACTCATTGGTGACAGAACCCTCAGACAAAATTGCTGAGGCCAAAGCAATAGTATTTAACTTGTGCCCGAACTCCACAGTGCATTCCTTCTCTAGTGCTATTTACTATTGTGACAACAACAACATGCCCAGTGAAATTCCACAAGTGAGGGTAGAATGTACGTAGACCTTACCACTACCTTGTGGAGGTAGAGAGGTTGTTCCCGAATATAGGATTAGGATAGTGTTTGTGTTCAAATTCTTTGATGAATTTCAGATATTTCTTGTCTGATCAATCTAGAAAATCAATGATTATATCGAACTTTTTCCTGCATAAAGCAGAATATAGCATCAACCAGAAGTTAATGGTACCGGACTACTTCTGGTTGATCTGCTATGACATTATTTCCATTGTTGTAGAGAACTTTATCTGGAGGAAACTGATTCTTGTTATTTACTCAGATTATTGCTTATATCAAGCATATATATACATATAACATTCACGTTTAAGCTTATGTGGACCGTTGGCCATTGAGTGTTATATACTCCCTTATGTCTTGTATATTCGGGAGTACTTTAGCATCTTTAATAGTCAACAGGCAATGATAAAAGCCAACGAGAATTCTATATGTTGAGCTGGAAACAAAGAGTAACTATGACACGAAAGAGTGTATTGGCCTCATTTTAAAGCTAGTAATAATTAAACGTTTTGCAAAGAGAACCACAAATTTGAGAAAACTAGTGGCCTCATTTTAAAGGTTCAACTTCTTTTCTTTACAGAAAATGGAAAGGTAATTCTATAATGAACAGATTATGGATCATTCAGTAAAATGCACAAATTTGTCATACCAAAAATTTTGTCTTTCCGTTGCCTACACGAAAAAAAAACTCTGCAATTTTGATTTAAAAGCAGCTTAAATAAGCCAATTCAAACATGCTCTAACTCAATTCTACCTAATGAATACAATATTTGATTTTTAAATTTTATATAAACACTACAGCATTTAGTTTGCAGTATTAAACTTTCCACTGCTAATATTTTTTTTTGAAAGTATAAACAAATTTTATAAATTTTAAAATAATTTCTTAAGGAATAAATTAATAGACCTTTTTTTATTTATTTTTTCGTGGAGCAGAAAGTGAATACACTGATATGACACGGGAGAGTATAATATGTTAAGAGAAAATAATTAATAGTGGTCGGTCGCTTTGCTTTTTCGTCTCCCGCTTAATTAACGAACTGCAAAAATAAATAAATTCATTTATCCCGACGTCTACTGAGTCAACTGCTGCAGATCCATCTTCTTAGATTCGCTTTGATACTTAGGGTTTGGGTGTAGTAATTTTTTAGTTCAATGATTGAGAAGAAGAGGGTTCAAGTTCTTCTCTTTCTCGTTGGCCTACTAATTCTCAGCATCACCGGTAAGCAATCCAATTTTCTACGTTTTCTTTGATTGAATCAATTTACGTCTTGTTCTTTCGTCTAAATAAGGTTTAATTGCTATTGATTTTGGAAGTATTTGTGCAAGTGAGGGTAAATGGCCGAGTATATTGACCAAATCTTGAAATTGACTAAAGATTGTTGGTTTGGGATCTAACGAAATCGGAGTTTTACATTTTTGGTTTAAAGCTTTAGTTTGTTATGACCCACTGCGTTATTTTGGGATTTAGTATGATACAAGAATGTTGACTGACTGCCTGGGTGACAAATGATTTCGTAGTGCTCTATTGTCTTGTAGTGAAGTAAAACTACATTTTTATTTAGGTAAACGGAAGCCTGCAAGGGCTATTGGGTTTGTTGGGATATTATAATAGATCAAAATGGGTTATGCTGTCAACATTTGATATTAATGATTTATAAGACTAGTGATGATGGCTCATACTTCTACTGAAGATGACAGTGTGTAGATGTAAAATGTATAAGGAGAGTTGTGCACTAGAGGCCTATTGCAGTCAATGTATAAGGAGAGTTGCTTATGATCTGTCAAAATCGAATTAAATTTGGTAATGTGCAGGTTTATATAGGCTTAGTCTATGCTCAGAAATTGTAGAAAAGACTCAGTTTTCCTTATAAGTGTCATATTACGTTTTGAGTTCCTGTAGACTGTTTTTTGCATTACAAGAATCAATTTGTTATTGTAATATTGTGAATGTGAATACTTTTACAAAGAACTGGTATGATTTATGAATAACTACAAGAAGTTAATCGAATTACAATGTTAAGGAATTACATAATACCTCCTTTGAGGATTGACTTATCGATTTCATTGGCTAGTCAATCACAAGAAAGCTGAATTAGAAGGTAATACGGGAGAAAAAAGTTGCATAATTTATTAAAGAAAAGTACTCCTTTTTTGATAAGTAAAAGGTAATTTTGTTAATGAAGCACTGTACCTGGAGGAATCTTTGTACAGTGTGACCTCTCACGTTGTCGGTCTCATGTCTGTATACATTTGAAGGGTTGCTATAGGTTGATAACCACCGTAAAACTAATCAATTCAATATTGAATTCTCATTATAGTTGGCCTTTGATGAAGTTAAATGGTGAACATGGTCAATGAGTTTAGCTGACCCTAACTTGTTTGAGACTGCATCGCAGTTGATGATATAGTGCTAACATCATCAAAAGGATATTGTACAGTGCAGGGACAATGAGAAATTAAAAGTACTCCTATAGTGTGGGTGATTTACTTATGCATAAGGAGAGTATATAGTGTGGGTGATTAACTTATGCATTAGGGGAGTTCAATAATGTGGATTTGAAAACTCTGTTAATCTCTGGGTTGTAGAGAGTAGATTTGGGTAAATACTATATAATATAACATGATTTTATATTTAATGTAAATTTAATTACAAAAAAGAAATTGAAGTGAAGAGGGTCGCAGTTTTTTGCATGTACTACTGTGTAAAATGTTAGATCTAGGGCTCCTAGGCTGACACATGAATGAAGAAAGCTGCTTATGCTGTCAAAATCGAAATAAATTTGGCAAGTGAAGGAACATCTAGGCTTAGTCTATGCTCAGAAATATGGAAAAGGCTTTTTTTTTTTTTCAATGTCAAAGAAATGTGGAGAAGACTTAGTTTTTCTTCTCTGCGTCATACTATGTTTGAAGTTCTTATAGTATTGATGGCAACTTGAAATGATGCTACATTCGTTTAGTCAAATGCTTTATTTAACTCCCCATTCCCCTTGTAGAATTTCTCTCTTTAAGGTACAAAGTAAGGAAATTATATTTGGGTTGAGTTAGGAGAAAGGGACTCTTCTCTAATACACACTGTGAGAAATAAGAGAAAGATGGAGGATGTAGGAAAAGTAATGTCTTGCACTTTTTCTTCTTTGATAAATCAAATAATCGTTTTATTAACTACGCGCCAGGATGGTGTCAAAACAATTACACACAGTTTAGTAATTTTTCTGGTAATTTAAATAATTTTCATTTATTCAGTACCCTCAGTGTGGAAAAATCATATACAAGTGAATGAGTGGCTTAATCACAATTAACAAACAAGCTATCCGAAGAGTGTGTGTGTGTGTGTGTGTATATATATATACATACACACACACTCACCTGTACTTCCTCTTTTACCAAAATATAAGATATTTTGTATTTAGCTTCCAAAAAAGTGCAATGAAGGGTTGAGGGCAAGCTCACTTGGTGAGCTACCTGCCGTCCACAGTTGAGGTAGATATTTCAAACCCTATTGATAGCGTAGCATCATTTTCCCCACCCCTTTCCCTTCTCTAATGTAATAAAAAAATTTAACAAGTGCAGTGAGCTATACATAAGTGAATATGTTAGTAAACTAAATGGGCACTCGTGATTCTCTATATTATCTTTTCAACCCTTCCAGAAACATCCTTTTGTTTGTTATTTTTCATATGATTCAAAAAATGCACAAGGGTGACTTATGTCTTGTACTTGGATCCTACAATGAATATAGCTGTATTTCTGATGTAGGGCATTAATAAGTAATAAGATACTAAACATTTAACCATTTAAGTTTAACTGTCTACACTGAGCCTTTTGACATGCCTCCAAAAGTTGGTCAATACAAGTTGTGTTTACCAAGCGTGTTACATATGTAACATTTAGGAGCGATTAGAGAATTGGTGTATACATCTATAAGCTGATCATTCAGTGTTTTATAGGCACTTTGCTCAGAGTCTATATTTCATTTGGTGTTTATGTTGACAACATAGCTATTACAGACAGTATTTAGGAGGCCATTTCTAAGTTGAAACATCTGGTTTATTTTCTTGAGATTAGCGATTTTGTTGTTAAGGTCGCTACGTCCAGATGAAGCACAATCATCCCACAGTATAAGCGTGCTCTCGACATTCTTGAAAGTGACAAGAATGAAAGATTATACTGCTTATGCAAATGTATAGCTCCGTCTGTTCCAATTTATGTGTTGTACTTTCCTTTTTAGTATGTTTCAAAGAGAATGACACCTTCTATGTTTAGTAACTCTTTAATTCCAACATCCGACAACATGTTTAAGACCATAAGATTCGAAGGCCATTTTGGTGCATTATACACATCTTTGGGTTAAGACCACAAAATTCAAAAGTCTACCTTACTATCTTAGGAGTCATTTGGTAGAGTGTACAAATTGACCAGCAGTTATGTGTAATGTGCATTTTGCTTGCAGGTCAATTTGAACAGTCTACCTTACTTCTTACTTTTTCACTTGCAAGTTTCCGTTTATCAAAAACAATTTTGAATATGGACTATCTAGATGACTCAGCCAACCTGTATATGCATCTCCTGTAATATAAGTATTCATTCAGTCTTCATATTGAAGGCTTTGTCCTGGGTGGGTCTTGATATATTGATGGATGCATACTGCTGCATCCCAATGACTATCGTGAGGATCCTGCAAATTTTGACTAACAGCATCAATAACAAATGAATATTCAAGCGTATGATGGTAAGAAAGTTCGCTTTACTGATCAATCCCCTACCTGGAGTTGCTAATGACTTTCATAATCCTGGAAGTAGCTTGACATAGAATCTTGGACGAGTCAATTGCTTTAACAATTCTTGTATTTGCCCCCTCTAAATATAATCTTGTAGTTTGTGACTCTTTAAAGTCTTACTTCTTTGTACCTATCGAGGCTGATATTGTGTAGAGAAATATTTAGTGCTTAAATCCTGAAATTTGGTGCTATGTGGGTTGAGTGCTTCGTCTCGCTTTAGACAGTGTTAATTCAGGTATCAAAGTGTTAATTATGAACTAATATTCAATCTCTTTCTCAACATTGAAGCTTCTTTTTTTTTTGTTTTAACTATTGTGATGTTTTGCTAACCCATAATAGCATTTTCCGCCATCCCCTCCGATTAAAAATATCAACTTTGCTACTGGATAATTGCCTCTTGCATATGTTCTGCCTACCATTTATTTCTTGATAAATTTGTTGCATTGACCATTCAACTGAGATTCTGGTTGTAGTGGTATGCATTCAAGAAGGAGCTGATATGGATATTACTATGTTATCGATTTAGCAATCACTTTTTGTTGTTTCTTGGAAATCTTTTAACCTTTGGAATGTTCCATTTTGGTATTATGTTGTGCACTCATTGCTACAGGATACTTTTATGCTCATACTTCATAATCTGCATGTATTTCCATACCAGCATCAGTTTCATCAAGGGGTTACTTTGAGGCACTTTTCTTTGAGTATTTTGTGCTTTAAGTTGTATCATTGACAGCGTCACAACTCCTAAGGATAATGGGTTTCTTCAGTGTTAACCGTCCTACTCACCATTAGTTGGTGCTTTGCTTATTCCGTTCCACCTTATTATACGTAATATCAATCAATTATCTAATATCTTGTTGCTTCCAGCTGAAAAATGTAGGGAGTTGGTTGGTCAAGAGGCTGCATCGAAGAGTGGGGAATTTACTTGGTTGCACTGTTTTGATGGGAGTACGGGAAGCTTAGCATGTTTAGTCAAGGAAGGTGTGAAGCTGTACGCTTATAACATCAGATCTTCTCATGTGGAGAGAGCAAGGAACTCAGCTATCGAGACCGCTCTAGCTGATGCCATATCACAAGGCATCGCAGCAAAAGAAGCAGCTAAAGTAGCTCAGAAAGAAGGAGCAAAAGCTGCAAAATTGGCTGTGCGAAAAACCAAGCGTATTGTTGGTCCGATAATTTCTGCAGGATGGGACTTTTTTGAAGCACTTTATCTTGGAGGTACACCAACTGAAGGGGTATTGAGGGGTTCAGGCACCTTGTTTGGCGCCTATTGGGTTGGCTATCTCGGGGAGCAGACCATGGGTAGGTTTGGTTACTTGGTTGGAAGCGAGTTGGGCAGTTGGGTTGGTGGAAAGGTTGGATTAATGGTGTATGATTTGGTTAATGGAGTGGATCATTTACTTGTATTTCTCCAACTAAAGGAAATAGAAGTCGATGGAACTGTGTCGGATGAATTGTACAAGGAAACTATAGCTGAAAGTTCCGAGGTACCCAAGGACTCGTATGATAGTGAATCAACTACATATGCAAGCTTTGAAACTTCTGAAGAGTCTAGTAGTTATGAAGCTCCTGCTTATGAGGACCCTGAAGTCCATGAAGAATTTTAGAGTGGATGACGTTCAAGCTGTGTTATACATGGTTCTTTTGATATTATTAGACATCATGTGTCCTCTGCTTTATCACTACTTGTACAGGGAGAGGTTGTATTTTATTCTGTTATACGAAACTTTTACCTCATTGACTTGTAAAATGACACAATAGAATAATTGCTTAGCCACATATTATGAATTCAGTGTAGTTTTGGATGTATTTCTGATGACAAAGCAAGAAGTTCCCCTGTTCCCTTGATAGTGCTAGTGGTTAATGTTACAATATCTCTAGCAATTGGGTTTTGGTCAATTATGAAAGCAAATGATGGCCATTTGGGTACTATTCCAGACTTGGAGTTCTCTTCACCTCTAGTACTAACCTGGATGAAACTTTACTATATATTATGTAGACAACAACAATAACATACTCTGTGTGATCCGTCAAGTGAGGTTTTGATGTGGTGTAGACACCAACGATACATTTATTACTGCATATCATTCTCTAAATCATCATGATCTGTAGAAATATGTTTTGCTAAATAGAAATTCATGTCAATATATGGCATGAATCATGATGTATCACATTCAAATCTATAAAAGAAAAAGAAGCAAATTTCAAAAATTAGACTAACAAAATTTAAAAATTTCCCAACAAGGGTTCATAATTCCGGAAAGAAAAATAAAAAAGCAGACGTAACTCATATCAAATTTGTTCATAAACTATGGTAAAATATGACTCATTATCAAATAGAATCTTGTGATACCAAGATGAGGAAGAATATGTGAATATTGTATTATTCTGTTCAGCACATTATTGAAAATTACTGCCACTTTCTTTCCTACCGTGCTTTTTAAATGATCAGTTTTTCTACTTCTCTTTCAAGCTGAAATCAAAATATATAGTACATTCGTTTCTAAAGTTTAAATGGTAAAAAAAGTTTAAGATAATTTTTTGTTATGAGCTAAGTGGAGCTGCTGTATAGTATAAAAATCCTGAAGATATATATATATCCCTCACAATGCAAGAACAACAAATTTAACATATTTGTACGTAGACTTTACCTATGTACTTTGTGATCAGGTTAAGGAGGTTCTTTCCATTAGACCCTTACTCAAGGATATAAGACAAAAGAAGCAATAATAACTAGCACTAACATCAACAAGGTGATAAGATAAATGAAGTGAAGGAAATAATAAGGTAATACCAGAGATCAAAGAATAAGGAAACACAAAAATAATACTAAGTTAGCGTTTGGCCCCAAGTTCCCAAATATTCTTGGCAAGTAATATTTAGGCCAAGTTTTTGGTAAAATTACACCATGCGTTTGACCCCCAAGTTTTCCCAAGAATATTTGACTATTTCAAAAAATATGATTTATACCCATAAATTCTAAAAACTATTAAATATACTATAAATTTGTATTATCTATTTATAGTGGATATGTTCCGTTAAAAAATAACCTTATAACATAATTGATAACAATCAACAACAACAAAATAACAATATATGCAAGAGCAATACATTAATCGCAACTTGTCATTAATTCGGTTATAATTATAACCCATTAAAAACATATTGTTATTTTTTCTCAATTTTGTCCTTCAAATTAGAATTCAAACTTTTCCGGAGGAGGTAGTAACAAACTATTCCTTTATATAATCTTCCCACATTCTACGAACAATCTCTCCCTACAAGCTTTCAGTTCTAGATCAGATGACAGAGAAGACGAAATAATATTGTTACTCTGAGTCAAATGTTCGTCATCTTCATCAGTAACCATATCATCACATTCATGTTCATTGAATATTTAATCACTGTTTTGATTTTCACGCAAAAAAATTATGTAATACGGCACAAGCAACTACTATTTTCACCTGCATGTCTAATTCATAGTTGTTCATGTCTTGTCGTAGTATTCTAAATCTACTTTTCCACGCACCAAATGTTCTTTCAATTACATTACACAAAGAGGCATGTCTATAGTTAAATACCTCTTTGCCATGCTTAGGCTTTCTTTCACTTTCCTTGTAGTCCTGCAAATGATATCACATTCCTTTGTATTTAATAGATAGAGATGTTTAATGTGGTTGGTGAGCATGTTGTTTAATAGATAGAGAAGTAATCTAGTTATTTATTAGTAGTAATAGATAGATATGGTAGATAAATATTATGAGTATTTTTTATAAAATATAAAAATTTGGGGTAATTTTTGAATTTGTTAAAATTTCCAAATACTAGAACTTGGCCCAAAAACTAATTTTTTCTAATAGTTGGAAACTTGGGATTCTTGACAAATATATTTACCAAGTTATGTAGCCAAACGCAACTGGCCAATTTTTTCCCAAGTTTTCCAAGTTTTATTTGGGGCCAAACGGGTCCTAATACTCATGATATGATAAAGAGACACGCTAGCTACTAACCCTCTGTCCTAATAATCGACCTCAACTCTCTCCTATCAAGGTTCATGTCCTTGATATATAAGCGCTAAAAATATGTCATATCTTGCCTAATTAATCACCCCTCCCTAAAACTTCTTATACCTACCTCTTCCTCTCTCCAGGCCCACCCGAAAACAAAACAAAGAGATTTTAGCTAGGTAACTTGCTTTTCATCCATCTATTGAAATTCTTGCTTCACCAAATGAATGACTTGATCATCTCTCATTTGTACATACATGCATACATAACTTGACAGTTATAGTACCAGTAGAATACGCAAGTGCCGGATTCCCAAAAGATAAACAAAATATATAAGACAAAAGAATATCCTTATTTCTACTTGCTAAAAAGAATAAATAAAAAGAGAGCAATAATAATATTATTGCTTGGCCAAAATGAGCACCTAACATGCCCCATCAGTCATCACAATAGAAAAGCCACACCAAAAAGTTAATCAATCTAAGCATATTTTGATCTTCTTTTTCTTATAGTAATAAAAGTTTTATCTAGCACCATATTCTAGACTAGATACATTTACATTTTCTTTTCAATCCAATATAGGAATTCCTCAATGTAATCTTCATGTAAAAGCCTCCATAGTTTAAGTTTTCTTTTTGTAAGAATTTCATTTATATATACTAACGGCTTAAATAATTTTATGTGACACACATATGACGAGGACAGGTCAAAGAGAAGGAAGGATCAGTAACCCATGGAAACAACCCTCCTCCGAGAAGAATTGTGCTATGGTGATCCCTAGGTCGCAACAAATCCGGTTGTTAACTTCTCGCGTGCCTATGTTTCTAGGACCCTAGCTAGGCTGACAAGCTTCTAAAGAAAGAGAAGAGATATCTATAAAGCATACCACAAGTTCACATGATACATACACTTCCGTGAAATCAGCCAATGTGAATAATTCGTGTCATGGCATGTTGGATCAATTTTTTACACATCAATACATTCTAATTGTTTATAATAGGTTATATAGTCGATTCTCTATGTCAATTAACAAATTAAGATATTCACTAGCTAGTTATTATAGATCAACTTAACTTAATTTATGGTATAAAAAAGTAATACTATTTGTGCATAAGAGTTTTTTGTTTTAGTTTTCACCCGATACTTAGACCTAATTAAATTAGAATTCTCTCCGGAGATCTCACGTTGGAAGGTGCTAAAGCGCTCCCCAAAAGGCAACTTCTTACTTAGTTGGCCTCGAACCTGAGATCGTGGTTAATGATGTGCAACAAAATAAATTGACAGGCCGAGGTCCGGCTAATCGTATTCTGAAATATATAGCTTTATACTCCACTCGATTTGATCAAAATTCTAAAATGAGAAGAAATAATTCAATTGTGCTATGAGGTAGAGAACATTAAAATGTCAAAATCAGAAATAGACATTACAGAACCTGACACGCGATGGCTCGTGGTAGCCACGGATCCTATCTATAATTTTGACTTTGATTTCAGCCCAAGAACATGCATTCTACAATAATTAATTGACCCCCATAATATTCGTGTTCATTTCTTCTTATTTTCTGGTTTATAATGCTCCACTTTTCAATCATGCAATTTTGGATATACAGATTCTTTTTCTATCATTTATTCGATTTTAATGCCAAACTTGCGTAGAATATAGATATTGCTTCAACTCTACAAACTCTCCTATACAATCAATTGGGAACAAAATAAATATATAAAAAAAGACAAAATATATAAACTGTCTTTTAACTTGATAACAACTAGTACTATATTTATGTCCTTCAATTTCGGGTGTACACAAATGAACACTTAAACTTGTATAAAGTTGAACGAATAGACACACATATTCTACGTGGTAATTCATGTGCGATACAGTTAAAAAAATCTATATATGTATATATGTTACGTAGGACATGTATATCTACATGTAGTACACGCTTGTATACTATGCCAAAATGAATGAGGCCAAGTTAAGGGGAGAGCAGAGTACTAACTACATTTTTATTTATTTATCTATCTACTTCTTGTCTTCCTAGCTACCCGAGAATTTGTACAACAAGTCAATGGAGAAAATTATCGTGTTTAAGTTTTGTATTTTTAAAATTTTAATTTATTTGCAATAGGAAGTATATTTACATGTATGTTTTCATAAAGGGTAGGATTTGAAATCTTGAAATAAGATATGTTATTTGTTATAATATGTAAACATGGGTGGATCAGAAATTTAAAATTTATGAATTCTTATAACGAATTTAAGTCAATACTATATAAATATAATCAGGTTCACAATTAAATATTTAATAAACTTCAATGGCCAAAAAAAAACTCAAACCTCTAGATCCGCTCCTACCTGAAAGGATGACCTGATGGTATATATTACTTATATTTAGAGTTCATTGAAGGGAGAAAAAAAAGAGACAGACAGAGTGAGTTGATTTAATTAGGACATTATTTTATGGGTCCAAATCCTATATACTGATGGTATTATTTTATTTTTTTGTATAAAATCATAGGTTATTATAAAAGTAATTTCAAATAACTATATTTAATATTAATAATTGATAATTTAAAATAAATAATAAATAACATGTGGCAACAAATTAAATGACATGAATGGTATAAAGAAGAAATTCATTATAGTTAAAGTCAACTTCATTTATTTAGGTATGGGGTTTCAAAAACCAGGGGGGGGGGGC